>CM029597.1:29210461-29310461 GCA_017311375.1 Mytilus coruscus | reverse complement strand
CTATAATAAGCTATGCTCAGCCTTCACGTTCATTGGCTTGGGTAACCTCTGGTCACCCTACACTAATATTTGCTTTGGTTACGTCTGGTCATCCTAAACACATATATTGACTTTTGTAACCTCTGGTCACCCTACTTTGATATTATTGATAATGGTTACCTCTGGTCACCCTATACAGATATTTAATTTCTATACCTCTTGTCAACTTACAAAGATATTGACTTTGGTAACCACTGGTCACCTTACACAAATATTGGCTTTGGTTACCTTTGGAGACCCTATACATATATGGACTTTGGTTACCTCTGGTCACCCTATACACCTTACACAAATATTGGCTTTGGTTACCTCTGGCCACCCTATACATATATTGGCTTTGGTTACCTCTGGTCACCCTATACACCTTACACAAATATTGGCTTTGGTTACCTCTGGCCACCCTATACATATATTGGCTTTGGTTACCTCTGGTCACCCTATACAGATATTTAATTTCTATACCTCTTGTCACCTTACAAAATCTGGACTTGGTTACCACTGGTCACCTTAAACAAATATTGGCTTTGGTTACCTGTGGTCATCCTATTTAAATATTAATGATGATGGTTACCTCTGGGCACCCTATAGATGTATTTATTTTTGATACCTCTGGTTACCTTACAAATATATTGACTTCGGTAACCTCTGGTCAACTTACACAGATATTGGCTTTGGTTATCTCTGGTCACCCTACTTTCATATTGACCTCGGTTACCTCTGGTCACCTTATACAGATATTTAATTTCTATACCTCTTGTCACCTTGCAAAGTTGTTTACTTTGGTTACCACGTGCCACCTTACACAAATATTGGTTTTGGTTACCTCTGGTCATTCTATACATATATTTGCTATGGTTACCTTTGGTCACCCTACACAGATATTGGCTTTGGTTACATGTGGTTATCCTATTTAAATATTATTAATGACGGTTTCCTCTGGTCACCCTATAGATATATTTATTTTTGATACCTCTGATTACCTTTCAAAGATTTTGACTTTGGTGGTTACCTCTGGTCAACTTACACAGATATTGGCTTTGGTAACATATGGTCATCCTATTTAAATATTAATAATGATGGTTACCTCTGGTCACCCTATAGATATATTTATTTTTGATACCTCTGATTACCTTACAAAGATATTGACTTTGGTTATTTCTCGTCACTTAACACAGATATTGATGTTGGTTATCTCTGGTCACCCTACGTAGATATTAACTTTGGTTACATCTGGTAACTCTACATAGATATTGGCTATTGGTAACATATGGTCATCCTACACATATATTAGCTTTGGTTACTTCTGGTCACCCTAGATAGATATTGGCTTTGGTTACCTCTGGTTACTAGTACCCAACTCAGATATTAGCTTTTGTTACCTCTGGTCACCCTACGTAGATATTAATGATGATGGTTACATCTGGTCACCTTATACAGATATTTAATTTTGATACCTCTTGTCACCTTATAAAGATATTGCCTTTGGTTACCTCTCTCTGGCCAATCTACACAGATAATGACTTTGGTAACCTCTTGTCCCCTACACAGATTTTGGCTTTGGTTACCTCTGGTCACCCTACACAGATATTTTCTTTGGTGACCTCTGGTCACTTTACACAAATTGTCTTTGGTAACCTCTGGTCACCCTACACCTATAATGGCTTCGGTTACATCTGGTCAACCCATAAAGATATTGACTTTGGTTAGCTCTGATCACCATATACAGCTATTGACTTTGGTTACCTTTGGTCATCTAAAACAGATATTTAGACTTTGGTTACCTGTGATCATCCAAAACAGATATTGACTATTCTACTTCTGGTCACCCTATTCAGATTTTGACTGTTGTGATCCCTGGTCATCCTATAGAGATATTGATGATTGTTACTCATGGTCTTTCTAAACATTTTTTTGTTTCCTCTGGTCACCTGGTATAAATCTTGATTTTGGTAATCTGGAATCCTTCAAATACATCGACTTTGGTTACCACTGGTGACCGTACAAAGATATTGAATTTGATATCTGTGCGACTAACATTGATGTCATATAATATATATCATGTATTTTGACTTTGGTTACCTGTAGTAACCTAACAAAGATAATACTTATGTTACCTCTCATCGACTTAAATAGATATAAACTTTGAAACCTCTCGTCTTCTAACATAGATATTTTTTGTTCATATTTAGTGTTGACTGGTTATATTTGGTCTTTACTTTGGTTTCTTAGGTTACTTTTGGTTACCCTTGATCACCTGACATATGTACAGGCTTTCTTTTTCTCTGTTCACTTTACACAAATACATACTTAAGTTACCTTTGGTCTTTACATTTGTTACCTCTTATCATCTGACATGCATACAGACTTTGGTTACATGTATATGTTTTGGTATTCTGGTCACATTAGACAGATAAATCGGATGACTAAATTCTATGCACCTTT
This sequence comes from Mytilus coruscus, assembly GCA_017311375.1. Lineage (NCBI taxonomy): Eukaryota > Metazoa > Mollusca > Bivalvia > Mytilida > Mytilidae > Mytilus > Mytilus coruscus. Next base: position 29,307,980 of record CM029597.1, on the reverse strand, counting down.
GATATTTATTTTAACCTGCTAAATAATGACTACTATCCACTTTATTGGGGCTATGTCTGTGGTGTTAGCCTTGCTTGGTAAACGGAAATATACTCCTTTAGGCGTCTTATGGTTACTTCAGTTATTTGCAATTAGTAAAGATAAATGTTTTATATTGTTGCAGATTGCAAAAGTGTTTCAAAAGTATCATATTCCAATAAAGCGAAAAATATTACTGTTAATTTTTTCCCTTTTATTCATACTCAAATTGATAAAATATGATTTTATGAAATTGCATGCTCAAACTTTATATTTCACTACGATTTTTAGCATGTGATACTATTACTCCATACGAATGTAATTACGTTTTATAAGTTAGTAAACTAGTATATAGTTATCAAAGGTACCAGGATTATAATTTAATACGCCAGATGCGCGTTTCGTCTACATAAGACTCAAAAGTGACGCTCAGATCAAAATAGTTATAAAGTTACAAACAATTACAAAGTTGAAGAGCATTGAGGATCCAAAATTCCAAAAGTTGTGTATTATCAAATAGAGCTTGTATATGGGTGAAATAAAAAAAAATGACGAGCAAGATCAAAATTAATAAAAGTAAATTGAAACGAAGCTAATCTAACCAAATTATTCATATTTTCAGTTTGATAAAACATAAATTTAATACAAAAGAAAGTTGCAAAAGTGTTTAACAATTCATAACTATCAACTTAAGGAATTTCAACAGAAACAACAATACTCATTAACCATGTAAGTTTTTATACGGAATTAAAACCATTATAGATTTTTTTAGATAAAGTTATGACAATTATAATATTTCGATATCAAAATGTCTACATTACATGTATATGAATTCTTTTAAAAATCAATAAAACAGATATTTAATGAGATGGTGAAGTCGATCTTTCAATTGAGCATGGGGAATAGTAGTGTAAAGCGTTGAAAAATCAAAGGTCTTAATGTTGCTGCAAAATTGCACAGATTGTAATCTAAGATTTAACAGTAGATCTTTAGAATTTTTGAGAATCCACATCTGATTGACACCACTGTTTGATATATCTCATCACAATATTTTTGAAGGCCATCTTTTACTGTAGAAAGAATAGTAGTCAACACTTAAAAAGATGTTTAGTCGAACATCTTGATGATACAGCTATGTATCGTTCTTTATACGAAGTTTTGTGAAGTTTTGGTATCCAGTATAATGACGGTAGATTTTCTTCGTTTTCTTTTATGTTAATACCAAATGAAAGCAGGACAGATTTGTGATTTTGTAAAATTCATCCTTTGTAAATGATGTTAAAGAATATGTATGATTACCAGTTGTGTTATTTATTCTAAGCTCTTTTGTGAAACATTGCAAATAATGGTTTTTAAATACGAAGACATTATTATTGGAGGCTTTGTCTGCTGAAACAAGGATATATTTGTCATGCAAAGAGGATAAAGCATCCACAACCTCCGGGTTCTTGAATGGGTTAGAAACCCTTGTGCGCATAGTACATTGTAGTTTCTGAATGCGCTTTTGAATGCATGATCGAATAGCTTTGATCCATTCAGACAAAGTGTCCAGTTCTGGTTCGTCTGGTTTCGCGCTTTACCCATTTTCTAGCATAGTCCTCAGCTGCATCCATCTGAAGTTCTTTTTCCAGTTGATGTGCTGGGGAATTTTATATTTGGTCCCCTGGCTAACAACTCTTAGTGGTTCATTGGTAACGATGCCAAGGTCGCCAGTAATAACATGACCAGCTGGACTATAATTGTATTTTGACGATGCACATGAGCAATCCGGAGGTTTGGATTTTACATCTTTGAGGTTAAAGGCCTCTAAAACCCTCTTATGGTTGAAAATCTTGGATGCAATAGATTTGGTGTAAGTATATGATATTATAGGTGTAGCTTTATTTTTGAAGTAATCAGGTATAGTTTTTTGTATAGATTTCTGGTGGAAAAATATTGCTAATATTGATAGCATCTAAACCTTTATTGGCGAAGTCTACTTTAAGAAAATAAGTTTTCCTCAATTTTGGAAGTAGTTGATACGGGTTTGAATAGTCTATGGTTAGCAATTTCCATGATTATTGCAACTAATCTATACAAAACAGAATTAGAATCAATAACGGAAGTATTTTGGCCTCTTGAAATAGTAAATAAAGTTTACATATACTTTAGTTCTGATATGGTGAATTCCTAAAGTTTTTTGAACAGACGATAACAGACTATCAATTGTCATGGTGTAAACAGCAGGTGTTGTATAATTTCTGTGACCATGACTTCTATTTTGACAAGCAGAAGTGTTAAATAATTGTAATTTATTAACATTACTACACCTGGGACTAGACAAATTACCTAACCATCAATTTTGTCATTGCATCCATAGGGAATGACTTTTCCCAACTCTCTTATCCAAAAGTCTTCTCTTTGTAGACGATATGGTGTACTCAATATGGGGTCATTTGTTGAATGATATATTTCCTCTATAATCCGGACTTTCATTGAAACAATAGAATGGTCAGGTTGATTAAAATGTTTATAGAGAAATTTGTTGTTATTAGGATCATTAACATAAGACCGATGGTCATTCATTCTAAAATTGAGTCTTTGTCGAGTTTCCCCGACGTAGATCAGTCTACAAAGAGCACATTCAATACCATACACAATATTGGAAGCAGTACAATTTAAATCCTCATGACTATGTGTATTGTAACTTTTGGTGGTCAAGTTACTTTGAAAGTGGGTATCAGATATTAGTATATCACAGGTTTTACAATTTTTAAGGTTACATTTTGAAATAATGCAATATTGTAAGCTATCATGCATTGAAATCTAAAATATCTGAAAGTTGAACAGTACATGGCCGAATATAAACAAACTTGTCTGATTTTTTTAGTACAATGAAGAATCAAAAGACTGCACATGTGTCGTTTTCATTACATCCTTTAAGATGATCCTAGGGACACCTGACAAAACTTGATCTTAAAAACGTTGATATTCTCAGCTACAATATGACAATATTCTCTTACAAGATCATTCATCTTAACCATAATAAAATATTTAAAGCATCTTGTTAAAGTGTTAACCCAAGACCTATAAATGTATATTAACCATGTTAGTAGGTTCTTTGGCACACAAGAAGCAGGTCACATCAGCAAATTTAGTTTTTATGGTAAAATATTCAAAGATGTAAACGTAATTTAGGAACATCATTCTTGTGCTCCAAAGCCTTAATTGCGACAGATGATAATAAACCATGAAATTGATATTGTTTACAAAAAAGTATAAATCAGAACTACCGACATCCAAGGCAAATTCAAACAGAGGGGACGTCCATAAACAACTGGCAAAACCAAACGCTCGATCTTAGCAATACACTGTTACAGAATGACTGTAAAACAAATGTCATATTTATGACTTGGTACAGGCATTCTCTTTGCAGAACATGGTGGGTTAAACCTGGTTTATATTTAGCTTAACCTCCCACTTGTATGACAGTTGCATTAAATTTAATTAAATTAAGTGTGAGCAAAACAAAAATACACAATAGCTAAAAGTGACAGTAATTGGGATAGAGCAGTCAACTTAGTGAAAACATTACAAATACAAATACAAATAAAAATATTTATGTACCGTGACCAGATTTTACCAGAGCCAATATCTGTGTAGGGTGATCAGAGGTAACAAAAGATAATCTGTGTAGGGTGACCAGAGGTAACCAAATCCAACATATTTATAGGGTGACCAGAGGTAACCAAAGCCAACATATTTATAGGGTGACCAGAGGTAACCAAAGCCAATATCTGTGTAAGGTGACCACAGGTAACCAAGCCGATGTCTGTGTAGGGTGACCAGAGGTAACCAAAGTCAATATTTGTGTAGAGTGACCAGAGGCAACCAAAGCAAATTTATGTGTAAGTTGACCAGAGTTAATCAAAGTCATCATTATTCTATGTAAAGTGACCAGATTTGGTCAAAGCCAATAATTTGTAGGGTGACCAGAGATAAACAAACCCAATATCTGTGTATGGTGACCAGAGATAACCAAAGCCAATATCTCTGTAGAGTGATCAAAGGTTACCAAAGCCAATGCCTTTGTAGGGTGACCAGAGGTAACCAAAGTCAGTATTTGTTTAGGGTGACCAGAGGTACCCAAAGCCAATATCTGTGTAGGGTGACCACAGGTAACCAAAGCAAATGTCTGTGTAGGGTGACCAAAGGTCCAAAGTCAGTATTTGTGTAGGGTGACCAGAGGTAACCAAAGCAAATTTCTGTGTAAGGTAACCAGAGGTAATCAAAGTCATTATCATTATTCTATGTAAAATGACCAGATTTGGTCAAAGCCAATATCTGTGTAGTGTGACCAGAGGTAAAAAAAGATAATCTGTGTAGGGTAACCAGAGGTATCTAAAGCCAATATCTGTGTAGGGTGACAAGAGGTCACAAAAGCCAATATCTTTATATAGTGACAAGAGGAAACATGATTCAATATCTATGTAAGGTGACCAGGTTTTATGAAAGCTGTTAAGTGACCAGAGGTTACCAAAGATAATATCTGTATAGGGATACCAAAGGTAACCAAAGTCAATATCTATCTAAGGTGACCAGATTTTACCAAAGCCGATATCTGTAGGGTTGACCAGGGGTAACCAAAGATAAACTATGTAGGATGACCAGAAATAACCAAATCCAATATCTGTGTAGGGTGATCATAGGAAAATAGCCAATATCTGTGTAGGGTACCAGAGGTAACCAAAGCCATTATCTGTGTAGGTTGACCAGATGTAACCAAAGCCAATGTATGAGTAGGGTGACAAGAGGTTACCAGAGTCATTTTAGTGTAGGGTGACCACAGATAACCACAGATAATCTGTAAAGGTTACCAGATGTAACCAAAGCTAATATCTGTGTAGAGTGACCAGGGTAACCGAAGCAAATGTCAGTGTAGGGTGACCAGAGTTAACCAAAACCAATATCTCTGTTGAGTGACCAGAGTTAAGCGAGGATTATCTGCGTAGGGTAACCAGAGGTAACCAAAGCCAATATATTTGTAGCGTGAACAGAGGTAATAAAAGCCAAAATCTATGTAAAGTGACCAGATATAATCAAAGCCAATATCTTTGTAGGATAACCAGAGGTGACCAAAGATAATATGTGTAGGGTGACTAGAGATAAACAAAGCCAATATCTGTGTAGGGTGACCAGAGGTAAACAAAACCAATGATTGTGTAGGGTGACCAGAGGTAACCAAAGTCAGTATTTTTGTAGGCTGACCAGAGGTAACCAAAGCCAAAATCTATGTAAAGTGACCAGATTTTATCAAAGCCAACATTTGTGTAGGGTTACCAGAGGTAATCAAAGCTAATATTTTTGTAGGTTGACTAGAGGTAATCAACGTAAATAGCTGTGTAGGGTGACCATAGATAACCACATATAATCTGTAAAAGGTGACCAGAGGTAACCAAAGCGAATATCTGTGTAGGGTGACCAGAGGTAACCGAATATTATCAGTGTAGGTAACCACAGGTAACTAAAGCCAAAATCTGTGTAGGGGGACCATAGATAACCACATATAATTTTTAACCAAAGATAACATGTGTAAGGTGATCATAGGTAACCAAAGCCAATATTTGTGTAAGGCGTCCAGAGGTAACCAAAGATAACCTGTGTAGGGTGACATGAGGGAACCAAAGCCAATATCTGGGTAGGGTGACCAGAGGTAACTAAAGCCAATGTCTGCGTAATGTGACCAGAGGTGTCCAAAGCCAAAACCTATGTAACGTGACCAGATTTTATCAAAGCCAATATTTGTGTAGGGTGACCAGAGGTAACCACTGATAATCTGTGTAGGGAGACCAGAGGTAACCACAGATAATCTGTGAAGGGTGACCAGAGATAACCAAAGATAATATATGTTGTTGACCAGAGGTAACCAAAGCCAATATGTGTAGGGTGACCAGAGGTAACCAAAGATAACCTGTGTAGGGTGACCAGAGGTAACCAAAGTCAATATCGGTTCATGGTGGTCAGAGGTAACCAGAGCCATTATTTTTGTAGGGTGACCAGAGGTAACTTAAGCCAATGTCTGCGTATGGTGACCAGAGGTAACCAACGTCAATATTTGTGTAGTTTTACCAGAGGTAACCAAAACCATTATCTGTGTAAGGTGACCAGAGGTAACATAAGCCACTGTCTGTGTATGGGGAACAGAGGTAACCAAAGTCAGTTTTTGTATAGGATGACCAGAGGAAACCAAAGCCAAAATCTATGTAATGTGACCAGATTTTATCAAAGCCAATATTTGTGTAGGATGACCAGAGGTAACCAAAGTCTATATCTGTGTAGGGTGACCAGAGGTAACCAAAGCCAACGTCTGTGTATGGTGGCCAAAGGTAACCAGAGACAATATCTGTGTAGGGTGACCATAGGTAACCACAGATAATCTGTAAACGGTGACCAGAGGTAACCAAAGTAAAAAGATCTGTAGGGTGACTGAGGTAACCAAAGATAATATGTGTAAGGTGACCATAGGTAACCAAAGCCAAAATCTGTGTAGGGTGACCAGAGGTAACCAAAGATAACCTGGGTAGGGTAAGCAGAGGTAACCAAAGCCAATAGCTGTGTAGGAAGACCAGAGGTAAACAAAGCCAATATCTGTGAAGGGTGACCAGAGGTAACCAAAGTCAGTATCTGTTCATGGTGTCAGAGGTAACCAAAGCCAATATCTTTGTAGGGTGACCAGAGGTTTCCAAAGATAATCTGTGTAGGGTGACCTGATGTTATGAAAGCCAACATCTGTGTTGGGTGACCAGAAGTTACTAAATCCAATTTCTGTGTAGGGTGACCAGAGGTAACCAAAGACAATCTGTGTAGGGTGACCAGAGGTAACCAAAGACAATCTGTTTAGGGTGACCACAGACACACAGATCATCCATTGTTCAAGCTATCCTAACAATATCAACTATATATATATATTTATAAGATTGGTGACCTATTTTTTTTCTTAAAAATATTTTATCTAGTTTTATTCTTGTGAGTCTATCCTACAAGTTATGATTCAAGAATCACTGATAAGTATTGTGTAGACGAAACGCGTGTCTTGCGTTAAAAAGTTATAAGGCTTGTATCCTTTAAGAGGGTGGTAAAGGGTTATTTTCGTTCAACGTGTTTAGCCATTTTTATTTCACGTGCATCCGTGAAAAAAGCTCTTTATTCACTGTGTTTACTGAACCTGGTAAAAAAGCAACGTGCAAGCCATTTTTTATTTTTCGTTCATCGTGAAATCGCAATGTTATTTTAATCACAAATGTATGAATCAAATATCTGTTGTAATAAACACATAGTTTTTGAATGACTAAATTAAACTAAAGTTTCGGTTATTCATGGTCTTACACGGTCACTTTAATGTAAATAGAAAGTAGAATTGTGTATTTTAAGTTTATTCTATTTTTAGAACCACACTATTACTACGCAGCAGAGCACTATTTATAGTGGTTGCTTCTGGGCACCTTTCAGCGCAACTATTATCCTTGTGCCATTGACATATCATTCATGCTTCCGTTCGTCCTTATATATCATTTGTTTTGCGTTCAGTTGAAATTTCTTGAAGTTGATACGATATTCCAAGGCTTGGATTTCCTTTCTTGATTTCCTTGATATGGTGTTGCTGCTCACAAGGAAGCTATTAAATCTAGAGTTCCAAGAAGGAAAGTTGAAATCACCCTTCTTAAATCTAGCGTACGCCATCACGAGTTGGTTTATCGTTATGGAATATCTGTTTCACAGATAACCACAATCCCGTCCTCTTTTCCCCGAATGTGACCTATCGAATTAGAATTATCACCGGGTTTGGACTTGTACGAGCAACACGACGGGTACCACATTTGGCGCAGGATGTGCTTACCCTTCCGTAGCAACTGAGATTACCACCGGTTTTGGTTGGGCTCGTGTTGCTTAGTCTGTAGTTTTCTATGTTGTGTTTTGTGTACTATTGTTTGTCTTTTGTCTTTTATTTTGCCATGGCGTTGTCAGTTTATTTTCGACTTATGAGTTTGAATGTCCCTTTGGTACCTTTCGTCTCCTTTTGACATAATCGTTATTATATCATTTGAAGATTGTAGGTCTTCTTTATCAGTGAAACCTAGCGAAAACCGATCCTTACTGTTCACTATCATAAAATGGCGTCAAAGGCTTGGCGTAGGGATATGAGGCATACCATGATACATGGTATTGAATAATGTCTTTGACTGAACATGTTATCGATGTCGGTATCGATTTTGCACGAGTTGTACTGAGGAATTTTGCTGTGTTATTGTATATCTATTTTGTGTTGTTTGTAACGTACAAAAGGTATATAATCGGTTAAGGTATAAAAATATAATACTGTTACTCACTCAAGCTTTATATATGGCTTACTATCGGTAGTGGAATAAGAGACAATGCAATGAAAAATTCCAAAGTCTCATAACATACGTAAAATTTGTCAAATCAAACTGACGATACAGCAAAGTCAAGAAAATACGACGACAAATACTGTAATCAGGTATAAAAGTCCTATGTGAAGTGTATTTATGTTTATCAAAGGGACGAACGAGGAAAAAACGCTACACCGAAATCTTAAGAGATTGAGCACCACAAACCTCGTATGTCCATGTGTTCTACAAATCATTAAACGCCTATGCACTAACATACCGTAAATATAGACATGGAAGGAGCTACAATGAATTGAACATACATACCATTGCATCAAAAGTTATGAAAGCTAGATAAAATCTTCAAGGTTGTATAGGTGTACGAACAGAGGCCATCGATTAAATCCACTAAATTTTGAATTTTTCGTTGTGCTTATGTTACATTAGTTTCTAACGAAAAGGAAACATTTTGTTTTTGTTTTTGTTTTTTTTTGAATGACTACGGCTTCAATTACATTTAAAACAGGTTGTATATGAAATACGACACGTGCTCAACAAAATTGGTATCATACAAGTACGTTTACATGATTACAACTTTTCATCATATTACTGTACTTAAACTGAAGTAATAATTTCTTCCTGAATATATGCCCGTGGATAACTAAAATTTGTGTGAACGTTTGGTATTGGTATTCTAATAATTTACAGATATGGCTTCTAAAATTTTTGATTTCAAGCAAACTAGTACGGTAAATTTTATCAAATAAAACTATAATTAATGCACTTGATACAAGTGTCAAAATGTAATGAACTGTACCTTCCTCCAGTGTTAACTTAGACAGAATATGTAATTCATGTGGAAATGCAGCAAAGTTTAGCATTTACAGTTATCACTTGGCAGCAAAGGGAATAAACATATTCAAAAACATGGGAATTTTCTTTAATTTGTCCTTTGTGTGTTCCCATGCAACAGCGTTATTCTTCCAAATCAGTGTTTCCTATGTGTATAATAAAATGATTATCAAGGGTTGCCTACCGTACAGCATGGATTTGACTATTGTAGGACTCAAAATTAATTGGGAGTAAATTTCAGTAATCTCCCACTAAGAACAGTTTGTGTAATGGTCACAATGTTTTGTCAGCTTTATTTGCATTAGATAACAGTGAAACAACCAAAAATGAAGTAAATTTCACCCATTACGGAATTACAAAACCGTTTATGGCAATACATTTACTGAAATAAAAAAATAAGTGATAAGACTAGAAAGTTAACTGAAAATATTTTTGGGCAAACATATTAGTTTTCAAAGACTTAAATATAACGGAATTCATTATATAACTATGCATATCGTTAAATATTGCATGGGATATGATATTTGAATTAGTGTAACAGTAAAGGTGACTTTCGTTTACCTTTAGAAGGCTGTATAATCCGATTTAATTAAAACAAGAAAGATAATTCCGGACAAGTTTGATTCCAAGTATATCGAGTTGTTTCACATGGTTTAGTTTAGTTATTCAAAAGCTCGGATAATATTTCGGTGCTGGTGTTTTATACCAAGCTGGATTATTTGATATGAATTAAAAATGACATATCGAAGCTATATTTGCTTAAAAGGACCAGAATGCTACATTATCGTCCTTTATCGGAATTACAAAGAAAATGATAAATTAATACGGAATATAAATAATCGTACTTGTTGGTATAAATGCAAATATTATATTGGTTGGTAGATCTCCTACTAGATAGACTAGATGGTAGGAACAAAACAAAATGATTTCAAATGGGAGGGTTTAGAAATTGAAATTAAATTCCGAAGTAGAAAGAGAACTTCGACGATGCCATTCGTTAGAACGATTGATAAAAGTGATAAAGCACCTCAAAGTCACACGCATCAAATAGCTAAACAGCTTCGTATCCATATCTGAACATCTGTTTCACCTAAAATTCGAAATTAATTTAATAAGATGTTGTTTCATATTAACCCTTGTGTAAATAGCCTCTTACATGAAATGTTGCATTATTATATCTGAGCGATCATTAGGGCAACATTAATATTAGATCGCTTGCGATTTAAAATTGACAATGTGCATGTAAAGTCTGTGACGTCATTTTTAAATTACAATTATTTGCGATGTCTGTTTAAACCTCTTCAGTGCATGATGAAGTTTGCAAATCCATCTTAAGAAATTTGAGTTTAAAAGATGCTATATTTGTAAAATTGTTTTACATTGCTCATTTCGGGGCTGTTTATAGCTGTTTTATAAGTCCGTACGGTGACCTATAATCATGATAATTGTTATCTTCTATGTCATTTGGTGTTGGTTGAGAGTTGGTGCAATAATACCACATCTTCTTATTCTTATATGGGTTAAAATTTAATTAATATGTTGAATAATTCGAAATACTGCATTAGTTTAACCCCAGGCTTAGATGACCTAGTATAGTATTAGTATGATACACACAATTTAGGAACTATTGGCTCTGAATGCTTCCAATTTCGTTATTGATTGGGCCCTTCTTCTGTTTCGATTCGAGTGCAAAAAGTGATGAGTCTTACGTTAACAAAAGCGTGTCTAGCGTACCAAATAATAAACCTGGTATCTTTAATGAGTTTTACATCATATTCCCGTGAGAAAACATGGTGACACGAAAGCAAAAAGCAATCAAATCACCTAAATAATCAGGAACTTTGCAGGACAATATGCCTTCTGTAATCTGGTGCATAAATGCCCCGACGAATTCAATGAGGAATATAAAAGTTTAAACTATAATTCATAAAATATTTTATAATGTATGTATTGGATAAACTGAGTATTAAACGATTTCCTAAAGAATGAGAAGATGTAGATAAAGGTAGGTTCACAAAACACGTATTAACACACTCTCGTATTTTATATTTGTTATAATGTCCGTTTTCCTTTTAGTACTATTTACTGGTCATCCACGTTACTCGAATATCCATTTATTAACACACGGTTGTATATTGTATTCACAATTAATAGGATTGTTTTTTATTGATTACAACTAAACCAAAATTTAATAGATTGTAAAAATTTGGGTCTCCTTCAAATTAGGATCTAAAAGATCAAACAATTAACATGTTTCTCGAACAATTGTTTTTTTTTAATATTTTATTTCATTTATCATACATAGATATGACTTTTTAATGTTAAGGTACAAATTGATGTCTTTTCTGGATTTTTTATGTGACAGAATGTATTTATTTGATTCAAGACTTTATTTTCCGAATCTTTTACATTTCAACTATTTGTTTGTATTTGTCTCATTAATGAATTAAGGCTGAGATTAAACTCATTTTTATTCAATAATGTATTGAGTGCGGGAAAACTATTAAAAACAACAAAAACTGCAGGTTAATCCAAGGGGAAAATCCTTGAAACTGAGAAAACCAAACGCTCGATTTTATCAACCAACGGAACGACTAAAAACAATTGTCATACTGACTTTTACAGGCATTTCCCGACGAAAGTTATGGGTTAAACCTGAGAGTAAATGATCCCTTTTGAATAAATTAGTTTCAGTGAGATATATACATCAACTACTTTTAAACAGCTAAAATCTAAACATTAAATAGACGTCCGCAAAAGTCACAAAAGAAATACTTAACTTAACTATCGGACTTATTAGACTTATATTAAATGCAATTATAATGGACGGTAACGACCAAAACTACATTTGAGTCAGTTTTGAATTGAGATTATTTCTGAGTAACGGAGATAATCTAATTTCCTCATGTTTCATCCTCATCTCGAAAAACCGAAATAATCCGATGCTGTAATCTCGGTCATCATGACGCATTATAAATTTAGCTTTTGTTTGTAAAAGTCAAGCGTCCTTAGTGCGATGATGCTTGAACACTAGTAATTACATAGTAATAGTTTTTGACAATGTATTTTGACAATGTATAGAACATCAAACCGATGTTGTTGCTATGTACAGTGGACTTGTCATTTAAAATAAAATCAATGTTGACAAAGTGCTTTGCAAAGTAAAAATTCAGGTGTATATACCTCAAATTGAGTTGTTATCAATACACAGACTAACGATAGTGTTACTCATGGTAAGTAAAACTTCGGAGATAAGTCGATTTTGATGTTGTTATAATTGACGAGAAGTTGACGATTGTACGAAAGACGGTAATGACATTCTGTTGGATGAAATTCTCATTTCCAACTTAACATTTCTCAGTTCAAATTTGGCATTTCTCAGTTCAAACTTGAGATTTCTCAGTTCAAACTTGACATTTCTTAGTTCAAACTTGCATTTCTCAGTTTCAAGTGGACACTCTCATTGGCAATCATACCGCAGCTTCTTATATGTATTTTTACTGTAGCTAGGTTTTTTGCTCGTGATGTGTGGATGCAGTTGAGTGTGTCACCGTGCCTGTGGTGTATGCCCTATATTTTACAGCTAGGAGTTTTTGATTTGCTTGCGAGAGAGCTGTTTGCATGGTCTTTCGTGGATAGTTGTTTCATTGCCAATTATACCACATCTTTTTATTTATATTATACTTCATACTTAGGGACAACCATTTGATTCTGAGGAGGCCTGGCAGATTTTCTAAATAAATAATCTGGCGCCCATTTAGGTGAAAATAAATAATCTTGCCTTATCACACATGCAAATAAATAATCTGGCCCCAAATATTCAATATGTTCAAAATATTTTGGCCCGCTTCGCTCGCCACAATTAAAAGGTTTCAATAGCTACATATAATCCAAAAAGTTATGCCCGTGTTAGTAGTGACGTTTTGATTTCAATGAGCGTAATCTATGTATTACTGGTAAATTATTAAGTCAGGGATTTCGTTACCACAAATTACTTAAAACCTTTACTAAATTCTTCCATAGATACAAATATTTGGTTTGTAAGTTTGGCTGTACCTGTCCTAATTTACGGTGATGTTGTTTATCGAGCCCAGAAATTTAGATACGATTCGGATAAACTGATCAATCCTTTAAATAACACATTCTAAAGGTTACCAATTCATGACTGATATTAAATCTTTGAATATTGTTTTATTGGTATAAAATTGATTTTGTTATCAGTAAATTAAAACCAAACTAAAATTATCATTGTTATATACATATGCACATTGATTTTACGGTTCTACAATCTGTCGATACCTGTAATTTGGCATTGCACAAGGTCTGTTAATGACGTCTTTACACTAAATCCATTGGATGTTGGATGTGTACTGATTAATATTTTAGTCTTAGATACATAATTTTTTATTAGTTGTGATTGGCTTTGAAATAGCTGTCAGTAACTGCGAGTACTTTTTGTTACTTATGTTTCTGCTTGTATCGATCTGATGAGTTAAGCCATTTTCAATTGATTTTCATAGTTTGTTCATATGTTGTACTGTTATACCACTGTCCCAAGTTAGTGGAGGGTTGGCACCTTCAAACATGCTTAACCCTACAACATTCTGTATGGGCCTGTCCCAAGTCAGGAGCCTGTAGTTCATTGGTTGTCGTTGGTTTGTGTCTGTTATATTTGTTTTCGTAAATTGTTTTGTTATAAATTAGGCCGTTAGTTTTCTCAGTTGAATTGTTTTATATTTTTCATGTCGGGGCCTTTAATAGTCGACTATACGGTATGGGTTTTCTTATTGTTGAAGCCGTACGGTTGCCTATAATTGCTTACATCCACTTCATTTGAACTGTGGTGGATAGTTGTCTCATTGGCAATCATAGCACATTTCCTTATTTTATATTGCCGGATGCATAAAATCATAATTTTTTTTATTTTACAGAAGTTTTGTCAATGGTTATTTTGGAGGGCATAGTGTACGTCCACCTTCCTTTTGATCTGAAAAAATGAAATTTTGTTTATAAAACCTTCTAAAATTGACTCGCTACGCTCGCCAGAAATATTACCATTTTGGACAATAACACCCGCTTTCCTTGGACCCTGGATCCATCCTTGATTGTAAGGCTTTTATATTTTCATATTAATAGAATATATATTCTAAACTTCATTTTGACTGCTCTATTTGTTTCAAGTTGTATGTGTATCCTACAAATAGGTGCAAAGTTAAATTACTGTAGGGGTGAAAAGTTGTTTCTGAGGTGGGGGGAGTTTTTGTGTCAATATGTGGATTAGCAAAAATAAAATTCTGGCCGCCTTCATGTTGGAAATAAATATTCTGACCTCATCAAATCTCCTTATTTTACAATTTCACATTTCTCATATCTATGTTGACACATCTCAGTTTTAACATGACATTTCTTACCTCCAAGTTGATATTTCGCACTTTGATTTTGACATTTCTGAGTTTCAAGTTGACATGTCTCAGTCCCAAGTTGTAACTTTTCTCAGTTAACCTTTTCTCAGTTTACCACGTGCTATTGATGAACTAGTTAGAATTAATCTGCCAATAGAAATTAGCTGTAGACATCGTATTTAGCCTATCGCATCAGTGCCATGTATTGAAGTTAAAATAATATTGGTAAGTTTAACGAATATTTTTTTTACATAGCGATAGGTTCTATGTTTATTAATTCGTGTGATTAAGATTAAATATATGTGGAATAACGTGTTCTTCAGACATGCTTGATCCAAAAATTATCTTTGGTAGGTAAACCTGTAGATCTTTGGTAGGAACGTCGCTAACAACAGAGATAACTACATGAAAATCAAGCATCGTTAAAATCTAACCACACATTAGTCTAGATAGTATGCAAGCCAAATACGCTTTAAATATTAGTGCTCAGTCAAAATCTAAGCAGGTTACAATAAATGATATGTTAACGTAATACCAATAATCATAATTATTACTTATGATGTTAGTAACTTCTACACGATGATCATAATGTAATGTTTATATAAACTTAAGACGTAGACTGGTAAAATACACTTCTTCCTTACATTGTACACCTAAGATGGGTTTGGCTACTATTTTTATATAAACTTAAGACGTAGACTGGTAAAATACACTTCTTCCTTACATTGTACACCTAAGATGGGTTTGGCTACTATTTTATATAAACTTAAGACGTAGACTGGTAAAATACACTTCTTCCTTACATTGTACACCTAAGATGGGTTTGGCTACTATTTTTATATAAACTTAAGACGTAGACTGGTAAAATACACTTCTTCCTTACATTGTACACCTAAGATGGGTTTGGCTACTATTTTATATAAACTTAAGACGTAGACTGGTAAAATACACTTCTTCCTTACATTGTACACCTAAGATGGGTTTGGCTACTATTTTATATAAACTTAAGACGTAGACTGGTAAAATACACTTCTTCCTTACATTGTACACCTAAGATGGGTTTGGCTACTATTTTATATAAACTTAAGACGTAGACTGGTAAAATACACTTCTTCCTTACATTGTACACCTAAGATGGGTTTGGCTACTATTTTTATATAAACTTAAGACGTAGACTGGTAAAATACACTTCTTCCTTACATTGTACACCTAAGATGGGTTTGGCTACTATTTTATATAAACTTAAGACGTAGACTGGTAAAATACACTTCTTCCTTACATTGTACACCTAAGATGGGTTTGGCTACTATTTTATATAAACTTAAGACGTAGACTGGTAAAATACACTTCTTCCTTACATTGTACACCTAAGATGGGTTTGGCTACTATTTTTATATAAACTTAAGACGTAGACTGGTAAAATACACTTCTTCCTTACATTGTACACCTAAGATGGGTTTGGCTACTATTTTATATAAACTTAAGACGTAGACTGGTAAAATACACTTCTTCCTTACATTGTACACCTAAGATGGGTTTGGCTACTATTTTATATAAACTTAAGACGTAGACTGGTAAAATACACTTCTTCCTTACATTGTACACCTAAGATGGGTTTGGCTACTATTTTTATATAAACTTAAGACGTAGACTGGTAAAATACACTTCTTCCTTACATTGTACACCTAAGATGGGTTTGGCTACTATTTTATATAAACTTAAGACGTAGACTGGTAAAATACACTTCTTCCTTACATTGTACACCTAAGATGGGTTTGGCTACTATTTTATATAAACTTAAGACGTAGACTGGTAAAATACACTTCTTCCTTACATTGTACACCTAAGATGGGTTTGGCTACTATTTTTATATAAACTTAAGACGTAGACTGGTAAAATACACTTCTTCCTTACATTGTACACCTAAGATGGGTTTGGCTACTATTTTATATAAACTTAAGACGTAGACTGGTAAAATACACTTCTTCCTTACATTGTACACCTAAGATGGGTTTGGCTACTATTTTTATATAAACTTAAGACGTAGACTGGTAAAATACACTTCTTCCTTACATTGTACACCTAAGATGGGTTTGGCTACTATTTTTATATAAACTTAAGACGTAGACTGGTAAAATACACTTCTTCCTTACATTGTACACCTAAGATGGGTTTGGCTACTATTTTTATATAAACTTAAGACGTAGACTGGTAAAATACACTTCTTCCTTACATTGTACACCTAAGATGGGTTTGGCTACTATTTTATATAAACTTAAGACGTAGACTGGTAAAATACACTTCTTCCTTACATTGTACACCTAAGATGGGTTTGGCTACTATTTTATATAAACTTAAGACGTAGACTGGTAAAATACACTTCTTCCTTACATTGTACACCTAAGATGGGTTTGGCTACTATTTTATATAAACTTAAGACGTAGACTGGTAAAATACACTTCTTCCTTACATTGTACACCTAAGATGGGTTTGGCTACTATTTTTATATAAACTTAAGACGTAGACTGGTAAAATACACTTCTTCCTTACATTGTACACCTAAGATGGGTTTGGCTACTATTTTATATAAACTTAAGACGTAGACTGGTAAAATACACTTCTTCCTTACATTGTACACCTAAGATGGGTTTGGCTACTATTTTATATAAACTTAAGACGTAGACTGGTAAAATACACTTCTTCCTTACATTGTACACCTAAGATGGGTTTGGCTACTATTTTATATAAACTTAAGACGTAGACTGGTAAAATACACTTCTTCCTTACATTGTACACCTAAGATGGGTTTGGCTACTATTTTTAGATCATTTTATTTTCCCATTTTCAAGGTTACTGACTAAATTGTTCATTGCACATATTAATTGCAGAGTATTCGCAAAAGTAAGAAAGAAATAATAACAACGTACTTTAAGACCATGGATAAAAAGATTTTGGAGATGATTATGTCGACATTATTCTTTACCAAATGTTTTAAGTTATGTTGGAAGATGGTAGTTCAAGACCCTCCAATGTTTCTTGATGAAGGACCACAGAAAGACAAAGCTTTCGACAAAAACGTTTTTCGCGAATATGCAAGTAGTGGAACTAAAGTGGTTTTTACGGTGTGGCCAGCATTATACTTACATAAAAATGGAGCACTGTTAGTAAAAGGTGTAGTTAAAGTCAAATAAGGATTCATATGGAATAAACATTTGAAATGTTTTGATATATTTTCTTATAATGATAATAAATTACTCATAAAATATGTTTTGCTATGTGAAATTTGTTTAGGTTCCCAACCAAGAACACAAATCATAAAATAAAGAAACAAACTGGTCAAACTTGTCAAATGCGTTGTATTAGACCGACACTCTGAGCCGGATATCTAGCGAGCTAGTTCACAAAGTAATAGCTCGCAGAAAGACATTTCACCCTACCTGGACACATTGTTCTGACACCGAGCCGACCAGTATTTGCTCTTTTTTACTGCTAAAAAACCACGTGCTCAGCAGATCAACAACAAATACCAATTTCAAGTTTTCTGTTTGACCCAGTCGGTGTTCGAACTCACGAGATTACCGAGGCGGGATGACGATATGACGAGTTGAAATACTAGATATCTAAGAATGCCAAAGAAAATAGTGTAAGTGGATTCTGGGATATGCTTCTTCTAATTAGTTTGTTATTGTAACAAATAATGAATCAGCAGTTCTATAATAAAATTACCAGGAGAGCTACATATGTATGACAGAAAGGAGCTCCTTTTGGTTGATCAGCTCTTCTACGTTTGTATTATTATTAGGTTAAGAATTTTTAAATAGTTTGGCCTCGAGCATCACTGAAGAGACATTAATTGTCGAAATGCGCATCTGGTACAGTAAAATTGGTAATGTTTATATTATTTAAAGCAAATGTAAGTATGTGCTTCAAAATCTAACAAAATTATTGACTTAATACAGAGACAATTCACCTTATTAAGCGTTGAGTTTTTACACATACATGTAGTACCTAGATACATATCAGAATAGTTTCTTAAATATTGCAAACAGTTCATTCTGATGAACTTAATAATACTGTCAAAAAGACCGTTCAAGTGAACCATGGTATAGCAAATATCGAATTATCTCACAAAATCTTATCACACACTATAATTCTGCCTTAATTTTTCAGTTAAAATCCCTTTAACCTATTAACTGTATTTTTCTGCATAAACGTCTCTTTTTATGTAAAACACAAGACAACATGTGGTTCGTGTTGAGCACAAAAATTGAATTTCTGTTTATTAATTTTGTACTTTAGTTTGTGTGTTTATCTTTTTTGACAAGTTGTCCGTCTTTCTTAGACCTAAGATTTTGACTGCCCTTGCCATTTTTTTTTTCATTTTATCGTTTTCAGCCATTTTTGATTACTTTGGTTCAAATGGTTACTAAATTTAACACACTACTTCCCATAGTCTTATACAAATTGTGCAACATAGGGTCTGATATCGATATCTTCCAGAGGTACCAAACATACATATTGTAAAGGTAAAAGTACTGTAACTACCACATAAGGTACCAAGTCAAATTTTGTAGGTGACCAGATTTACCAACGAGTCTGTGTAGGTGAAGAGGTACAAAGTAAAGGATACCAAAGCAAATGACAGATAAAGACCATAGTTATGAAGTCATATTATAATAAGTACCAAATTTGTACAAGACCAATATTTGTAGGGTACCAGAAAACAATTTTGGTGACCAGAGAACCAAAGCAAGTATCAAGGTTACGCAGTTTTAGGTAACATACCAAGATAACCTTTGAGGTGACCAGATATCTGAGGTGACCAGGTAACCAAAGCAATTCTGTAGTAGTGAAAGGTCCAAGCATGAGGTAGAGTAACCAAAGAAGTATTTGATAACAAGGTAAAAGCCAATTCTGTACTAGGTACCAATCAGTTGGTCACAAGTACCAGTCCAGTAGGTGAAAGAACGAGGTAACCAAAGTTCTAATTATGTGTGATGACAAGAGGAACAAAGCCAATATATTTATAAGATGACCAAGTTCAAACTATGTGTGTGACTAGGTTAAAAACTGTAAGTGGGTACCAGGGTAAACAAACAATATTTGTAGGGGGAACAAAGGTAACCAAATCAATATTCTATGTGACAGAGGACAACAATTTTACAAGCGATATTGAAGCTTTAGGTGACCAGAGGTAAAAGTATTTGGTGACAGAGACCAAACACAATATCTGTGAGGGTGATAACAAGTAACCAAGTAGGTAACAGTCAAGTATGTGAGGTTGACCAGAGAACCGAATATGGTAGGGTGACAGGTAAAAAGCATTTTGTGTGGGGACCAGAAATCCAATATAATTGTACAAATATACAGTGTAACAAGGTACCAAATTGGTAAGCCAAGTCAACCTGTGTGGTGACCAGAGTAAAAGTAATGTGGTAGTACCAGAGGTAACCAAAGCCAATTTGTTGTGACCAGAGGTGACCAAGAAAAGTCAAAACCATATTTAACAAGAGCAATATGCTTAGAAGGACCAGAAAATATCTGTGGTAAGAGTAACCAAAGAGGTGACCAAGGATAAAGATATTGCTAGGTAACCAGAACCTACAGAGAATATTGAAGGGTAACCAAAGGTAACCTAAAAGTAACTTTGTAACCAGGGACCAAAGATATAAGGTGACCAGATAACAAGCATATGTGTAGGGTTACCAGAGGTAATCAAAAATATTTGTAGGTGACAGAGGTAATCAACCAAGTCTGGTAGGTGACATAGGTAACACAATACTGTAAGGTAGAGTAACCAAAGCAATTTGTGGTGACCAGAAACCAATATTATCGTGTAGGTACCAAGTAAAACATAGGGGACAGATACCACAATAATTTGTGTACCAAGATAACATGTAGTGATAAGGTACCAAGAAATTGAAGGCGAAATGTAAAGATAACCAGTTGTGAACAAGCCAAAGGTAGGAAGGGTAGGTACCAAGTCTATAATCTGAGCCAAGTGAACCAAAACTATGAGTAGAGCCAATTTTAACCAGGATTATTGGTAGGGACCAGGGTAACCACAGATAATTGTAAGGGACCAGAGGTAAAATAAAGTAACAGATGTAGGGTGACAGGTAACCAAAGAAATTTGTAGTGACCAAGGTACAAAGCCAATGGTATTGCAGGTAACCAAATGTGACCAGAGGTAAAGTAAATCTGGTATGGTGTACCAGATAACCAATATTTGTTGTAGGTGACCAGAGGTAAACCATACTTGAAGGTGACCAGAGGAACCAAGATGATTTTAGGTGACGAGGTAAAACCATTTTGTTGTATGACCAGAGGTACCAAAGAAATCTTGGGAACTGTGGTGACCAGTTTGTAAAGCCAAATGGTGACAAACCAAGTCTATTCAGGTGAAGAACCAAGCATATTTGTGGGTGACAGAGGTACCAAGTCAAATTGTTGTGGTGGACCAAGTAACCAAGTATATTTCAAGTACAAAATATCAGTGTAGGTACCAAGTAAATAATATATCTGTAGGTGACCAAAATAAATATTGTAGATACCAAAAATTGTAGGATAAGGTAACCAAAGTAACTGTATAAGGATACCGAAGTGGAGAAGTAGAAAACAAGCTTTACGAAACAGAGGTGTAGAGTCATGTCAAGTACCAAGTATCTGTAGGTACCAATCCAGGTAACAAGTACTGATGTAAGGTAACAATGACCGAACAAATTCGGTAGGTACCAGTCTGTGAAAGCCATGTACAAGTACAATTGTAGGACCAGAACGTGTAACAACAATTAGTTAAATGTAAAAGCATAGCATTGTTTGGTAATCGACTGACATACATGTAACTTATAGAATAGAAAGTAGTAATACAGGTTCTTGTAAGTTGACAATTATTTAAAAAGTATTTATGACTAATCTTTGTCAAGGTTACTCATGGTTATGCAAACACACTGTGTTGTGTAGACAAATCCATGTTATGTACAAGGTTAAATCACTTGTAATAGGTTATGGTTTTTAAGTCTAGACCATCATTTTTAGCTTCAGGTCACTTAATTAAATAGTGTTTGTACCTGTTTGAACATTTTATTTACATGTATCAGAGACAATATTTAATCAAACATGATCAATTTTGTAGTAGCAAAGTTATCTAGTAACCAAGCTTTTCATGCTTGACACGTTTAAAATCAAGGTTTTATTTAGGTTAACTTAAATCCATGTATTACCTCGTAGAATGTTTACCATTTGTTTGCCTTGGTATGCCAAAGCTATTTCTTGTTTTCTTAGTGTAAATGCCTTTTTAAATTTTAGCCAAATGTTGTATTTGATCGAACCAATGATTTTGTCCTTTGGTGACTTCAATTTTAATATCGGTCTGTACATTGAAACTAGAGTAGGAACCATTACGAAGTTTCTTAGTACTTAAACCAAAGTTTATGGGCTTTGAGTTAGCCAATTTAAATTTCTTGAATTTTGTGTCCTTGGTTATTTTCCTTAGTATTTACTATATTTATGAACAAGTTTTTTGCAGAACATGGACTTTATAGAATTTACAGCTGTTGCAACATATAACTTAAATAATCACTTTAAATAAAGCATCATGCATACTTAGTAGTTCGACTGGGGAAGGTATATGTAAAAGAAGGGATGCGTATTGCCTTCAAAGATAACTACCGTACAGAAGTTGGAATACCAATTTGAAAGATATGTAATGTAACAAATGCTGTAAGAAAACTCCACCAGTTGATTAAAGAGACAATGTATATTACTCGTTCAAACGTGAACAAAGTGAAATTTATGTTATAGGAGAACACAGTGAAATGTTTGTTATACGTGAACATTACTCATATTATTATAATAATGAAAAAAAAAAAAAAAAAAATATAATAATAGTATTTATGATACTAATGATAATTATGATAAAATTTTAAGATGCAAATCCCTTACCATCTATTTCACAAATTACTCTTCTTGTTTCTGTACATTCTCCATTATAGAACTGACCATTCTGGATATATGCACACATGTAATGCTGATTGCGATTGTTTGGTTCACCGTCTAGAAATTAAAAACAATACAGTTCATTTCGACTAAAATTCTACTCACAACGTATAACTGCCAAATAAATAGGGTGCAAGATGTGACACATATAACGAGCAAGCAAGTCTGCCTATCAGAATAGGAATACGAGCACCAATCTATACTCTTTATTTTTTAATATTGCAGTAATTAAGAAGAATGAGCAAATGTATATGAGAGTGTTGTTAGGTTGAATGTCTCCCTCACATCCCAATTGTAGTGAAATATATTTTAGTGAAATATGACTTCAGTTACATGTATGTTGCATTTGATGTATTTTTAATCCTTCTTTCCTTTTGGCTTTATACGACAGGTTATGAATTTAAACTTCTGAGCAACATTGTAGGTGTCACAACTGGAACAGCCATGCCTTAATTTAATATTCACCCCAGATTAACCTAAATTTCGTTTACTGTTTGCTAAAGGTGTGTTGTTCTTTTCTAGGTTTTGCTTGTATTGATTTAATAGAGATTAGCAAAATTTAATATTTTTAATAATCTGGTTTAATTCAATCAAATATGTGTGTGGGTGTTCACTGTTTAGCTCATTGCCATATATGGCATCGCCATAGATGGCGCTCTTACATGGAATTTAAATTTTGGAATTCCTGTATCTGGCACTTGTTGATTTGTTGTCGACAACGAAGCAGGTGCTGCAGGAAATAGTTTATTTAATTAAATCTAAAAGATGCCAAACAAAAGAAATGCCAGGGGATCGCCATCAAGGGTCATTGGAAAGAAGAGGAAGACGACCAGCAGGGAAGATGGACAGGGAGTTAGGACCGTGGACATGACACAAAAGAAGGACGGAGTTGAACGTAAAAGAATTGACAGGAAAAGACAGGAGGCCGAGGTGGAACACGTAAACACACAAGGACATATTTTCAGGTAATGAGTCGGAGGAGAATACACGGGCATTCCCCCTTTTATGCACGACCCGTCACATACAAATTTTGAAATGGCACATAATACAATTGATTTCACCCCGACACAAGAGGTTAGCATTCATGACACAGTGGGTGAACACGTGCCTTTTAAAATTAAGGAAAAGATTTGGGAGGGAAAGTTTATTGAGCTACATATTCTTTTGAGAACACAGAAAGAAATGGAGGAGGTTGACGATTTAAAATTAAAAAGGGGGAAAATTTGCATTGAAAAAAGATCGTTGGGTATTGATTTGTCCATAAACGAATGGACTTCAGCATTCATGGTTTTTATGAGTGTTTACATTGAGAAATACAGGACTCGGGCACAGGAATTGTTAAAATATATGCGTGATATTAGATTAGCTGCAACGAGGTCAGAAAACTGGGCCACCTATGACGAGCAATTTAGGCTAAAAATAGAAAAGAATCCAAATTTATCTTGGGGAAACATACACGGTGAATATTGGCTATTACACATCACATCTCCCACAGTACAAAACAAGACTTCAATGCAATCACAGGGTTATAGAACAAATACACAAAATCGTGGTCATTATAATTCAAATGCAGCTACACTTTCCAACACCTACACGAGAACAAATCAGCAATCACAGGTAACTAGTGGTAGTACAAATATGTCCTGTAAATACTACAATAATGGTACTGACTGTCCATACTTCCCTCGTTGTAGGTTTACACATGTATGTGAAATATGCAGTGGCAAACACAGAAAGGCCCAATGTAACAACCAGGCCCAAGGAAGAAGTAATAAAAGTATTAATTTTTATTCATTAGGAAATACTCCTGTTAAAGTATCTGTCTTGGAAAATTATTTAGAATTTTACCCACATAAAAATGTAGCACATGAAATTATATCTGGTTTCAAATATGGTTTTTCCTTAAAATATTTTGGCTCCAGGGAACCAAGGGAAAGTTCCAATTAAAAAGGTGCAATTCAGCTACCCATCATTTTTAAAGAAAAATTAATGAAGGAAGTTAAACTTGGTCGCATTGCTGGTCCTTTCAGATTCCCTCCTTTTCCCACACTTCAGGTATCACCAAATGGGGCTAGTGCCAAAAAAGGATGGGAATTTTAGACTTTTTCAACATTTATACTATCCTGAGAATAAATCAATAAATGATTTTATTGATAAAAAACATTGTTCAGTGCAGTACAGTTCAGTGGACGAAGCAGCATATTTGATTAATAGACACAAAACATTTCCCCGTTTAAGCCAGTGTGATGTAAAGGCGGCTTTTCGCTTATTGCCTATTGCCCCGCAGGATTTTGACTTGTTGGGGATAACATTTCAGGGTGAATATTATCTTAATAAAATGCTTCCAATGGGGGCTTCAATCAGTTGCGCCCTTTGGGAGAAATTTGCAAAAGTTTTGCATTGGATAATACAGCAAAAAAGTGGAAATGATAATATACTCCATTATTCAGATGATTTTCTTTTTGTCGAGTCGAGCGAAACATCAGAAATTGGCAATGCTTTGAAGATATTTCAAGAGGTATGCAATAAAATAGGTATTCCTCTTGCTAGTGACAAGACCACTTTGCCTACTACATTTTTTTTGGTATAGAATTTCAAACGAAAATTTAATCATGCGGCTTCCAAATGAAAAACTTGTCAAAAAAATCAGAGATACCTTAGACAGTTCTAAAATTACTCTTAAGGACATGCAATCTCTTCTTGGGCTCCTGAATTTTGCTTGCAAGGTGGTTGCTCCAGGCCGCACCTTCTGCCGCAGACTCATAAATTCAACAATGGGGGTAAGGAAATCATATTACAAAGTAAACAAGCAGATGAAAGCAGATTTAGAAGTTTGGTTAGACTTTTTAAAACAATACAATGGTGTCACTGTAATAACCGACAATGTATGGGTTTCAAACGAAAAAAAGGAGTTGTTCACGGATAGTTCAGGGAGTCCAAAGGTGGGTATGGAATCTATTTCGCAGGTCAGTGGGCCCAAGGCATATGGCCAAAACATTGGGTTGAAACTGGAATAACCAGGGATATGATACTGTTAGAGTAGTTTCCAGTTGTAGCAGCACTTATGTCCTGGGAATCATATTTTGTTAACAAAAATTTTTCATGTTGATAATCAGGCGGTTGTTCAAATCATTAATATGATTACTAGCAAATCAAGTAGACTTACGACTTTAGTAAGACAAATGGTTTTAATGAACTTAAAAAATACTACGTCAGTTAAGGCAATTTATATCCCTTCAAAACAAAACCAAATTGCTGATTGTCTTTCTCGTTCTCAGTGGGGAAAGTTCAGAAGCCTAGCTCCAGAAGCAGACCAGTGGCCAACCAAAATTCCAACACAGATCTGGAACATTTAAGTCAGGTGGCGGATTATATTGTCAACCAAGGTGTGTCAAAAATACACAAAAATCATACAATTTGGCTCTGTCAAAACTTTGTAATTTTAGATCATCTTACAAATTGAAACAGCTATGGCCAGTGCCAGTCAATGATTTGCTAAATTTTATAGCTTTTTTGTCAGTACAAGGTCTTTCAGGGGGTACCATATCATCTTATATATCAGGAGTTTCATATCATCATAAAATACAAGGCATACAGTTTACTACAAAATTCTTTATAATTGGCAAGGCATTAGAGGAAGTAAAAAGAACTCAAGGAGGAAAACGCAATGACATTAGAGCACCAATTACAGTGCCACTGTTATCAGATATGATAAGTTGTTTAGATAAAGTATGTAAGAATTAATATGAAGCTGCTTTATTTTCAGCAGTTTTTTCAGTTGCCTTCTTTGGTTTGCTAAGGGTAGGGAAATAACTACTTCAAAAATAAGTCTGTTATACATGGCTCCAACTTAACAAAAGCTATTTTACATGAGAACATTAGGACAAGGAAGTGTCCTTTTACAGAACAGATGGAACTCATTCATAACAAACAGGGGATGATTGGGGGGGGTTGGTGGTGGTGGGGTTGAATTTTTCTAAGCACAACAAAATCAACTTTTCCACAATGCTTCAATAATTAAAATTTTGTGGAGGTGAGAACCCAAGTCAGATCATTTGGTAGCTGACTTGGGCTCTCATGTGGCGGTCCAGGGAGACTGGTAGTGATTGGGGGATTATTTCACTCGGCCCTTGCTCTGTGCCTGACAAGTTCTACAATTTGCAGGTTTGGAAAATGTGGTTAGTGGTAACGGTGGGGTCTACAGATGGGTAACTCTGGGACCTCCTCCACCTCATCTTTTAGAGAGGAGGCCTACACCTGCCAACGGGTGGGGCACTAATAACTGGAGCATTGGTAATACGAGTGCTTTTCCCGGTCACTCCCCATGGTAGGTGGTGGTGTTTAACTACCAGGGTTTTTATAAAACTATGTCAACATAGGTCAGTTGATAGCCATTGTGTAAAGGTAATCGGTAGTCACCCTGGCGCCTCAACAAAATATTATAGAATACTCTGTAGCCAAAGTAATGCCACTTAGTTAAAATGTATATCCTAGTCATGAAAATGTAAATACAAGTTGGTGTAATAAAATGTATGTTTAATTTGAATGATTGTTTTTTGTATAAGTGGTAAAGGTTATCAATGCAGAACAGAGGATGGAACCTCTACACAACTGAGCATAGTATACAGACAGCATGTAGTATTTTAATCTTGGTATCTGTGAATTACAATAACAACAAGCAAAGAGAGACAACTCTATAACAATTTTAATCACTTGTGATTAAAGAAAAGACTTCAACATAGTTTAGGCCCCCAAGAGTGACTGGGGAATAGAAGTATGGTCACCATTGGTCTTCCTCCGACCGGCTGTAAAACCCTCGCCAAAGTGGGGCGTCCGTTTAGCTGTGCGGGATGTACAAATTTGCAGCCACGTCCGGTCAGAATCGGGACGTTAAATCCGATGACTCGTGTAAAGAGAGTGCCACGCTTTTTGCACGTTAAGAACCCTTGCAACAACTCTTAGAGGGGTCCGTAGGTGACTTGTTGCAAGGCTAAATTTCTGTCCCTATCCAATATACCCTCATTTCCCGTGGCATTCTAAATTTCTTCGACCTTTATCCCGGACGCCTTTATTACAGAACCTACCTATTGTATTTATTGTTAATTTGTTCTCGTCCTGAACATGCATGAAATATTTGCCACTGGACGTTAAGCAACCAACAATCAATCAATCAGCATAGTTTAGAAAAAACAACAACTCTTGAGCGTTGTTCTTCATCTCATTGTTATTCAATCAGTATTATTTTAGGGTCTTCTTCTATGAGTATTGCAATTAAAGGTTTCACCATTCATATAGTATTTCCTTATCCCAACCTGTCTCGTGCTACCCATTTAAAAGATGTTCGCACTTATTCCACTTTCCATAGCCACAAAAATAACTAAGAGAAATGCATAAAAAGTTTTTATTCCGAATGTTTTAATGAACATTTTTGGTATTAGGTGTTCAGTTAAATTTATTATTTTTTATTTTGGAAAAATAAAATCTGTATATTATATTTTTGTTATATTTTTGGAAGATGATTATAAAATTATCGCCTGCTGTACAATAATAATACATTAAACATTAAGTTTCAACATTCTATTGCCATCAACGGAACAATACTGGAAACTATCGTTGTTTTTTCTTCTTCGGATTAGTAAAGACTAAATAGGACCGCTGAATATTTTAAAAATATTTGTTTTTCTCATGATTAAAATTTAGTTTTGCAAGAAAAAAATCTTTATAACAAAACGGCAATTAAAGGTTACTGTGCTATATTGCAGTATATGAAATAATATAAAAGATTAGCACAGGAATGCCGAGCATAATTTATACTGATAAGGATTGATTGGTTGTAGCTTAAAAACATTTCATGAGTATTCAAGACGAGATAAAATAAAAAAATATTAATATTGATTGACACTGATAAATAAGGGTTATAATGTTGGATAGGGCATACATTTTGCCTTGCAGCAGGCGACATTTGATTCCATAAGAGGTCCCTAAGGGAATGTGCCGTTCTGACGAGGCATTGGATATTATATGCACATTCATACCGAACGTGGCTGCATTTTTATAGATACCGCACAGCCAAAGGGACGCCCCTGTATGGCATGAAATCTACAACCGAGTTGGAAAAGTCCAGTTGACACAGTTCTATACTCATGTCAAACTGTTAAGTTCAGATTTATAAGCATTAAGTGGTGGCGTGTTAAGTATTCGAATGAAAGGGTTAGGACAAATTTATAGATCGGGTTCAACTTTTAGGTTCCCTTCCTGTGATACGATACGAATTGTTATAATTTGTTTGGTATAATATTGAATATTTTCGCATAAGCTAGGCATTTGAAGATATTTTAATCCCTTAAAAGCCAGTCTGCCATAAAACCATGCAATATCCCAAATTTTGTCCAAATTGGTAGTTACAACTTGCCAAAATTATATATATTTCTAAAACCTTTGGGTATTCAGGAGTTAAGATAACAATTTTTTTTTTGGTTAATTTGCGCTATTTTCCATTAAACAGCCTAATTTGCATATAAGGGAATTATTTTAAAAAATGGCTAAAAAATACACCTTATTTAGGCACTTTTAATGGTCTGGATAATTGATTTAGCTATTAAATGAAATATAATTTTATCATATTTTGCAAAGAACATTAGTTAATAACCAAAAAAATAGCTTTTTGAGAATTTTGGACCTTTTGGCAGGTTGCCAGAAAGTTCGTGCAACAGATCTGGGAACAGTATATCTAACGGAAATGAATCTGATAGACTTTTCAGTATAAAATTGATAAAATCTCGGACTCCACGAGACTTCGCGAGATTTATGGATTTTGGTAGCGTCTGACTGAAAAACTATCGGAACTGCGCAATAAATTAACAACATAATTCTAATCGTAAATAATTACAAGTTTAATCATAAAGTAGACATATTTTGTCATATTAAATGACCAAAATAAGTGTGATTTATATGATGTGAAGTGATTTAAAATAGTGTGAGAATTTGGGAATGCAATCGGTGCCATTTTTTATTACCCTGTTTGCATTCTGTACCATTCTGTGATGAAATGAATTCGATTATAACAAATTTGAAGTGACAGATAACAAGTTCGATACACTGGCATCACTTTAAAACTTTGTTTGAATGACATTTTATTGATATTATCAGAAATTATTAGGATAATAGTGAGTACGTTTTAACACATGTCCGTTTCCGTATCGTATCTTTTTAACTATGACCCGACGATAAAATCGGCTACAATTAGGTATAAACTGGTCCGCCGTTCCATCTATAGCTTCGCACCGAAGGAACGGGTTGGAGCCATTGTCACATTGGCATTAATTGGACGAGTCTTACAAATTCAACGATTCGCTAATAAAATAGACCAATTATAGTAATAGGAAATTGACCTCAATTGTTAATACTGCGATGCCGCAAAATAAACAAGTATCTGTTAATTAACCCCATGGTGGTAGCGCAGATAAATGACCAACGAGCGTGTTATCATGTTCTTGACAAAATGAGCCGGTATCTTTCATTCCCTTAAGAACTCAGTAGGGTTATAAATGTGCTAATTTTTCGTTTGGTTTCCTATCAGTATAATACATAATAAACATAGCACATGATGCACTAGTCTCGTCGAATTATTAAATCCCGTGGTCAGAATTCTGACCACGGATTTAAACCGTACCTGTTGTCAGTGTAGCGATAAGTGAACACAACAGGGTCCAGTTTACAATTAGGTAGTGTCAAGTCCCGTCAATATATATGTTCCTGAACAGATGTAATAAACAATTTGCATATACTACATGTACTCAATAGCAGTTTTCTCTCAAGATCATACTTTTTTTTCTTAACTTTTATAATATTTTGAAAGTTGTATATCAGTTCTAAGACAGGTAAAACATTTTAGCTTGGCAAATAATGGAAAGTTGATCAAAAATACTCCTAAAATAACCATAAAATGCAATAATTCTAATAGTTTTTGTGCCTTGTTATTTAACTAAAATTGCCTAAAGTAGGAGGTAGCTGGGCTTAAATTGATTTATTTTATGTTGAAAAATATTTCTGGCTAATTATATGTTTTTTTTTCTTGTTAATTTGCAAAATTTAACATTAAGTTAACCAAAGGTAGCCTCAATGTTATTTTTGTGGTTGAATTGTCTCCCTTAGTGGAAATCTTTCACTGGCAAATATGGCAGCTTCCAGTGATGAAAAACAGATGTCTCTGTTCGGTCCGATTTTTCTAATCTTGGATGTTGTAGTGGACAATCAAAGCACTATACAACTCATCTGTTAGACAAGGTTTATCTTTGTACATAGGACACAACCACCACCTTAAATTTATCCACAGCACTGAGGGCAGTGAGGCCTGTTTATCAAACTTTCCACATCGCACATGTTCCAGGAGGACATTTTTATACACAGTACATGAAATTGTTTTCTGTTGATCGTGCTGCTATAACATTGTCAATATGTCCATGCCGATGGCACAGAGACTTTTTTGTGATATATTGGCGGGACTATTCAACAAAGTGTAGATTCAAAGATCATCCTGCTGACATTAAGGCAAAACTCAAAAACTTGCAAAAGGCGAAAAGCTGATAGTGGTGGAGGAACCACACCAACCCTGTCATAGGAATACTGACTTGTGTAATGACAACTAATTCCAAAAGGGTCAGGTAAACGACAAAAATAAATTAGTTAGTTATGACAGGGGTGGATCTACCTAATTTTAAAGGGGGAGGGGGGGTTTATAGCAGGATAAAATGGGAGGTCCATCCATATATTCCTATTCAAAAGCATTAATCAGCAAAAAAGGGAAGGTTCTAACCGACTGGTCCCCCACTGGCCCTAGTCCAAATATATATGACGTCTTGAAGGCTATTTTATTTTTTTTGCTTTGAAGCCTTACTGTGATGCAGGCGCCAAAGCCAAAAAATAAAATGGCCTTTCAAGACGTCATAATTATTTTGACCACCTGTCCCTCCCTGGATGGATCCACCTATGTATTATGAAAAGATTCATTTTTAAAACTGCCACGTACATGTATGCATGACATACATGACAAAGTGGCGAGGTATTATGTGATACAATGAAGCTATATATATATATATATATCAGTGATTTTCCTAGTGCTAAGGGGAAGGGGCCCAGTGCCCATGCAATTGGGAATAAATGTTTGTGAAATGTTAGCTTTTGGGAAAATATTAGTCTGTTTATACGGAGGGCACACAACATCACCTGTGTGCAACTTGCTAGAGGGGTTTTGGGACATGCCCCCCAAGAAAATTTTGAAAAATTAGGTACAAAATTCTGCATTCTGAGAAGGAATAACTGCATGAATTGCAAACAAGATTCAAGAGATTTGTAAACAAAAAACCACGATACGACACCAACAAAATCTGGCGACGATGTCTATATACAATTGGGAATTTTAGAGCTGAAAATTGGGAAAAAAAAGAGCATATATCTTTGTGGGATTATGGCCCAAAATGAGGGTTGGAAAATCCTGTATATATATATATATATATATATGCAAAAGGCATTTATTAATAATTTCTAATACATGTAGATATGTGGTATATACAACACGCACAACCACCATCTAATTGCGAGCTGTAAATTACCAGAAATGAGTCAACAAATATAAAAAAAACCTGCACTGCATGTACATATATGTCAAGGTAAAACATGCCAAAAATTGTAAATTATAAATTTAAAATTTTTAATTTTTCTATTGAAGCAAGGACATACCGGTACTACATGTAAAAACCAACCTACAATATATTCCTTAATTGGAAAGAGCACACATAAATGTAGTGAGGTTAAACTTGTTTTGTTTTTGTCACTAAAATTTCAATTCCCCTTTTATTTGTCTGAAATGAAAGCACAAAATCTAAGTTTTTACAGGGTGTGAGTTTCTCACTTGTACATGTATGACGTTTTACATGTAGTGTTGATGTTCATTCTGCTTACTGACTTTAATAATGTCTCCATCAAGTCCATGTATTCAAATGAGGCATGCCTTTTTGTAAATAAATTAGTTTTAACCTTTAATTTGATAAAACAGATTTGTCTATTATAATTTATTCACTGGCATTATGCCTTACAACAACAGTACAACAACAGGTTTATAAATTGATTGATTGTTCACACCAGAAACATTGTTCATCTGGACATTGACATGATTGTGCTTTATTGATGTTTTTGGTGTGTATAGTACCATTGACTGCCTGCATTATTCCACTTTTTATACGACCGCAAAAAAATGTTGCGGTCGTATATTGGTATGACGTTGGCGTCGTCGTCGTCGTCGTGCGGCATCGTCGTCGTCGTCCGAAGACACATTGGTTTTCGCACTCTAACTTTAGTTTAAGTGAATGGATCTCTATGAAATTTTACCATAAGGTTCAATACCACAAAAGGAAGGTAGGGATTGATTTTGGGGGTTATGGTACCAACAGTTAAGGAATTAGGGGCCAAAAGGGGCCAAAAAAAGCATTTTTGTAACTTCCAGACAATAACTTGTGTGTAAGTGTATGGATCTCTCTGACATTGTACCACAAGGTTCCATATCACAAAGGGAAGGCTGGAATTGATTTTGGGGGTAATTGCCTCAAAATTTTAGGAATTAGGGGCCAAAAAAGGGGCAAAAAACAAGCATTTTTCTAGTTTCATGACAATAACTTGTGTGTAAATGTTTGGATATTTCTGAAATTGTACTACAAGGTTCCATATCACAAAGGGAAAGCTGGAATTGAGTTTGGGGTAATTGCCCGAAACGTTTAGGAATTGGGGGCCAAAAAGGGGCCAAAAATAAGCATTTTTCTAGTTTCCAGACAATAACTTGTGTTCAAGTGTATGGATCTCTCTGAAATTGTACTGCAAGGTACCATACCACAAAGGGAAGGCTGGGATTCATGATGGGGTAATTGCCTCAATATTTTAGTAATTAGGGGCCAAAAGGGCAAAAACAAGCATTTTCTAGTTTCAGGACAATCACTTGTGTGTAAGTGTATGGATCGTTCTGAAATTGTACTACAAGGTTCCATATCACAAAGGAAAGCTGGGTTTGAGTTTGGGGTAATTGCCCTAAATGTGTAGGAATTTGGGGCCAAAAGGGCCAAAAACACATTTTCTAGTTTCAGACAATAACTTGTGTTCAAGTGTATGGATCTCTCTGAAATTGTACTGCAAGGTACCATACCACAAAGGAAGGCTTGGATTGAGTTTGGGGTGATGAATCATAAGGGGTTCAAAAATTTGGAGGGGATTTTTTTTTTTTTTTTTTCTTTTAAAATTTTCCATTTTAAGTTGGTTATTTCTGATTTATTTTTAAAAGCAAATAATAATGATATGGTAGGAGATACACACCAAACAGGATGTGTAAATTATTATATAATAAGTATTGTGCAATAGCAAGAAATTTTCAATTGCACAGTATTGCACAATAGCAAGAAATCTTCAATTGCACAGTATTGCACAATAGCAAGAAATATCCAATATCACAATATTGCGCAATAGCAAGAAATTGTCAATTGTACGTACAGTATTGCGCAATAGCAAGAAATATTCAATTGCACAGTATTGTGCGAAAGAAGATACTTTGTATAAATTGCTTATTTCTTGACCAATTTCAATGGGGTTTTATTCTTGAGTTCTTGGGGTTCTTTAATATGCTGACTATAACCGTGTATTAAGTTTTTGGATTTTGGGCCACGTTTATAAATTGGTCCACATTGAGGTCCAAAGGGTCCAAAATTAAACTTTGTTTGATTTCATCCAAAATTGAATTATTGGGGTTCTTTGATATGCCGAATCTAACCGTGTATTTTGATTCTTAATTTTTTGTTCCGTTTTCAAATTGGTCTACATTAAGGTCCAAAGGGTCCAAAATTAAACTTAGTTTGATTTTAACAAAAATTGAATTCTTAGGGTTCTTTGATATGCTGAATCTAAACATGTATTTAGATTTTTGATTATGGGCCCAGTTTTCAAATTGGTCCAAATTGGGGTCCAAAATTAAACTTTGTTTGATTTTAACAAAAATTAAATATATGGGGTTCTTTGATATGCTGAATCTAACCATGTATTTAGATTTTTGATTTTTGGGCCCCGTTATCAACTTTGTCCACATTGAGGTCAAAAGGGTCCAAAATTAAACTTTGTTTGATTTTATCAAAAATTGAATTCTTGGGGTTCTTTGATATGCTGAATCTAACCTGTATTTAGATTTTGGATATTGGACCATAATAGGTGAATATCCAATTTAAAATTTTTAAGTTCTTAGACCACATTCATTCTGTGTCAGAAACCTATGCTGTGTCAAATATTTAATCACAATCCAAATTCAGAGCTGTATCAAGCTTGAATGTTGTGTCCATACTAGCCCCAACTGTTCAGGGTTCGACCTCTGCGGTCGTATCAAGCTGCGCCCTGCGGAGCATTTTATTTACAAAAGCATACATTGTAGGTCTCTGCAAGCAGTGTTTTACTAAGATTAGACAAACAGTAGCTGATGGAGGAATCAAAGCTGATACAAAAAAGATTATGGTAAGAAAGACATACATGTATGAGAATGTTATTGCATTTATAAAAAAAAGAAGTGATTTGAATTGATTGCAAAAGTGACAATGCTCCACAAGAGACTAGATGACATAGAAATTAACAACTATAGGTCACTGTATGGCCTTCAACAATGAACAAAGCCCATACGGCATAGTCAGCTATCAAAGGCCTAGAAATTGTTAAACTATTTAGAATGAGAAAACTAACGGCCTAATTTATGTACAAAACAATGAATGAAAAACAAATATGATATACAGCAACAAACAACAACCACTTTGAGGTTAAATTCGTTTGAAGGCGCCAACCCTCATCTAACCTGGGACAGTAGTGTAACAGTACCACATAAATACAAACTTTAAAAATCAGTCATGTGTCAGTTGAGGCTTAACTCATCAGATTGATACAAAGCAGAAATACCTCTAACAAAATCAGAGATCGGATGTGGCAGGGTTCTTTATATATATCCCCACATAGTTTATTTACAGGGGCAATTGAAAGGCATTTTGAAAATTTTAAACTGATTGTAAAATTACAGAGATATATTTAGTGGGAGGGGGTGGGGGTTAGGGAATCATGAGACGACCAGTGGTAAATAAATTTAACCATTACCAAAAAAGGGATAATAATTATCAAAAATATTACTGTAAATTCTGAAATTATTGCAATGTTTTTATTATTGCGAAAAATGCGACAGGGTTATAATCGCAGTAATTTAAACTCGCATTTTAAAATTTTTATATGAATTAAACAGGATTGTTCTCAATCATGTCAATATGGCAAAAATTAAATTCGCATTTCAGTCTATAATTACATTTCATAATCGCAATTATAAATGCACGCAATAATTTCTGAATTTAAAGTACTTGGTATAGCTTTGTATTAGTGTTATCATGGACTCGGATTCAATCAAGGACCTCATATTAGTTCCTAATAAACATTTATAATTAGGTCATTATGACCTACATTGTCACTTAAGTGACACTAGATAGAGTCATGAAACATGTAGTATAGCAATGATATTTGACCAGTGGATAGGTTTTGGGCAATAAGAATAATAATAAAATTTAGGTCACTTTGACCTATATTTTCCACATGAGTGACATGGTTAAGTTTTTTGCATTAAGGTCAATATCCCGGGTACACAATTGTATAGCTTTGATACTTAACCAGTTGATAAATTTTGGATAGTCCAACATGATTCACTTTTATAAAGGTAATGTTGACCTAAGTTTTCCACTTGAACAACTTGGTTAATTTTGTGTGTTTAGGTCTCTCTGTAAGATTATAGACATGGTATTGCATTGATACTTGACTAGTGGATAAATATCTTGGGTAGTACAACATGGTTACTATTGATAAGGTCACTTTGGCCTACAATTTCTGCTTGAATGGTTTGGTTAAGTTTTTGCATTAAGACATTGAGGTCTTATCAGATATACTGGATGTGGTAAAGCAATGATTGTACTCTACCAGTTGAGCTATCTTATATATATTTTTTCTGTGGGTCCCAACCAAATAGATTTCATAGTTATCTCATATATCATGGACATTGTATATTTGAAAATTCATTTATCTTTAATTTGATAAGGGATATATAATTTTTTTAAGTAAATTTGTAGATTTATTTTTTTATCTTTTAGATGGAGATGAAAGCTTAGATTCTCATAGGAGTATGTTCACAGCATCAACTAACTTTTCATAATATTTAGCATAAGATTGGGAAACAGATAATATTTATGACCGGGACAAACTCAACAGAGGCTTGCATTTCCTTTGAAATGGAAAGTATCCACCATTTAGGAACCAATTGAATCTGGCGTGGGATGATGTATCAAAAAGTACAACGGCTTTTTATACAAAATTATCATCAGAAATTATTGATTTGATTTTGAATTATATTGTACCTGCAAAATACAAGTCGGTAAAGTGTTCTGATCTGTAGTAGAAAAGAAGAAAACAGACAAAACACAGTCAATGTTACAAAAGGATATTTTGACTGAAGCTCCTATTGATGCATACTTAGACCTGAAGAGTCATCCAACCTGGCTTCAGATCTTATCACTGTTTGCATGTATTCAGACCGTTTTGCATATTTCTCTTTATGGCAGACTTCGCTAATATTATATGACAGTAAAATTATAAGCAATCAGCCTGAATAATTATATAACCATTTCAATGAAAATGTCTGCACCACAGTTGAACCATTTATCTGTATATTTGTTTTTATTCATGTAGGTATAAAATAAATTTTATTTCAATTTGAAATATTTTTGTTTGTCTCTGGTAGTAATAGGCTAACTACATCTTACATGTCTTATTCACATGCCTCAAGATGTTGGAGATTACATTCTATGACATGTATGAGGAAACTTAACATTGTTGTTATGTCGACTGTTATCCCAGAAGCTACATAGGGATCACTATCTGTCATTGATGTCAGCGTCACAAAATTTAAGTAACACTTTTCTCAGCATCTGCTTGATATTTGACATATCGCTTATAAAGATTAATTCCAATAAAAAAAAATGGACCCCCTTTTCTAGGTAAGAAGCACTCAGTCTCAATCTTTATATGTGTATGTAATATCATCAAATACAACATGTGTGTAAATATCAAGACTGAACAAAAGTGGCCATATCCATTTTAGACAACAAACGTCTAAATTAGCACAAATGCTAAAATTGTGAAGATTTCAGAAATTTTAAATGAATTAATGATGATAGTACCTGTTGAATGTTCATAGTATTGTAAAAAAAACAGCCCTTTTAAAAAATGATTTTAAAGTAACTGAAGTATTCTACTTTTGAAAAGTGACTTCAATAAGTAGCGATAAGTTAATACATGTATTTTAAACAAATTGTAAAAATGCAAAATTTTGGGGCTGAAAAGGGGTCTTACCAGGACTACTTCTGTAGTGTATTTTCAATTAAAACTAAGTTAAACTGCGTCTGATAAAACAAGATAAGCAATAAACATTAGTTCTGTCATTATTTTCTTATATTTTGACTATTACATACATTTGTAAAGTTTCTCACGTAACCAATAAAAAAAATCTTAAATACGGCAAAATTGCCATCATGTCCATCTTAAATTGTTATTTTATTGTAAGAAGGTATTATTTGCCGAGCACCATTTTCTTGTATTTTGTAGATAAATATATGAGCTTCATGCTGTATTACATTTTATTAAAACAAAACATGATCTTACAAGATTCAGGTCTTTAAAAAGACAAATTTTGCTGAATCGGTACTTTTCAAAACCATGCAATATCAACCTGCCAGTAGGGGTATTGAGAAATGTCAAAACTTTGAAAACTATCCTAATTTTATTTCATTTTAAGTTGTTTGTTAAGGTATTAGTTATCATTAAGCTGCAACTTTTCTATAATAATACAAAAACAGGTCAAAATACCCTAAAATAGGCTTAAAATGGCCTTTGTCAGTACAGAAATGGACAATTATCGAATGTTCTGCATACACAAATAATGGCTGAATATTTTTCAAAATATTTTGCACAAATAGTTATTACATATAAGGTATCAAAATACAAAATATCAGTCTGATTGGATAATTTTGGATTCGGACCATTTTGCATGGTTTTACCACAGACTGGCTCTTTAAATCCTCTAATAATATACAAACAAACATACATACAAAAGACTAAAACAAAAACTAGAGGCTCTCAAGAGCCTGTGTCGCTCACCTGTTTCTACTATGGTTTGGAAATCATGTAAAATAAAGTTAAAATCATAATAAATAGTATTATATACCCTAATAATGATTGAGGCCAAGTTTGTTTTAATTTAGCCCAGTAGTTAAATAATAAGCAGGTCGTCCCATTGTAGTCTTACGATAGTTACTAAAGACCCCTTATCATTATTTAAATTAGTTTTCAAGTTGTGACCATTTGAAATTGTTTTTTTACAAATTTCCCATAGACTTCTATAGTTTACCCCTATGTTCTATTTTTAGCCATGGCGGCCATTTTGGTTGGATGGCAGGGTCATCAGATACATTTTTCAATGATACCCTATTGAAAATTGTGGCTTAGTTTAATTCTATTTGGCCCAGTAGATTAAGTGTAAAAGTTTACAAAAATTTAAGAAAAATTGTAAAAATTTTACTATAAAGGGCAATAACTCCTTAAGGGGTCAATTGACAATTTTGGTCAGAGTGTCTTATTTGTAGATCGTTATTTGCTGAACATTATTGCTGTTTACAGTTTATCTCTATCTATAATAATATTTAGGATAATTACCAAAAAACTACAAAATTTCCTTAAAATCACCAATTTAGGAGCAGCAACACAACAACGGGTTGTCTAATTTGTCTGAAAATTTCAGAGCATTTTAACCCTTGTCAGATTTGCTCTAAATGCTTTATTTTAAGAGATATAAGCCAAAAACTGCATTTTACCCCTATGTTCTACTTTTAGCAATGTGGGCCATGTTGGTTGGCAAGCGGGGTCACCGGACACATTTTTTTAAACTATATACCCTAATGATGATTGTGGCCAAGTTTGGTTAAATTTAGTTTCAGAGGAGAAGATTTTTGTAAAAGATTACAAAAATTTACAAAAATTGTTAAAAATTGACTTTAAAGGGCAATAACTCCTTAATGGGTTAATTGACAATTTTGGTCATTTGACTTATTTGTAGATCTTACTTTGCTTAACATTATTGCTGTTTACAGTTATATCTCTATCTGTAATATTATTCAAGATAATAACCAAAAACTGCAAAATTTCCTTAAAATTACCAATTCAGGGTCAGCAACCCAACAACGGGTTATCTGATTCGTCTGAAAATTTCAATGCAGATAGATCTTAACCTGATGAACATTTTTATCCACGTCAGACTTGCTCTAAATGCTTTAGTTTCAGAGATATAAGCCAAAAACTGCATTTTACCCCTATGTTCTATTTTTAGCCATGTCGGCCATGTTGGTTGGCAGGCGGGGTCATCGAACACATTTTTAAACTAGATACCCTAATGATGATTGGGCCAAGGTTGGTCAAATGTATCTCAATAGTTTCAGAGGAGATGATTTTTGTAAAAGATGACAGAAATTTACAAACAATGTTAAAAATTGACTTTAAAGGGCAATAACTCCTTAAGGGGTCAATTGACAATTTTGGTCATATAAACTTATTTGTAGATCTTTCTTTGCTGAACATTATTGCTGTTTACAGTTTATCTCTATCTATAATATTATTCAAGATAATAACCAAAAACTGCAAAATTTCCTTAAAATTACAAATTCAGGGGCAGCAACCCAACAACGGGTTGTCTGATTCGTCTGAAAATTTTAGGGCAGATAGATCTTAACCTGATAAACATTTTTATTCATGTCAGATTTGCTCTAAATGCTTTAATTTCAGAGATATAAGCCAAAAACTACATTTTACCCCTTTGTTTTATTTTTAGCCATGTCGGCCATCTTGGTTGGCAGGCGGGGTCATCGGACACATTTTTTAAACTAGATACCCCAATGATGATTGTGGCCAAGTTTGGTTAAATTTTGTCGGGAAGTTTCATAGAAGATTTTTGTAAAAGTTAACGGACGACGGACGACGGATGACGGACGCCAAGTGATGAGAAAAGCTCACTTGGCCCATTGGGTCAGGTGAGCTAACAAAAACAAATTAAAGAATGTCAAAGAAGAGCAAACAGGGTTTTTCTTCATTAAGCAATGTCAGTTTTAAGGCAATAAAGGGCCATTTATCGGCAAAAGTGTAAATCTAAACCTCTATTTTGTCATAAAATTTGCTAAGAATTAAATCAAGCGTTCAAAGCTATAACACGGAACGCTTCACGTCAAGAAATGTAATTGCAGAAATGAAAAAAGTTAAAATCGTCATTATCCAACTTGAAAACCATTTTGTCATCAATACCATAAAATTTGAAAAAAGGACATTGTTTGAATGGTTCTCAATTTGCTGGACGAGAAAAGCCTACCGTCAGCCGTACTACTAGTACCCCAAATAAATAACCACCAGCCGTACTACTAGTACCCCAAATAAATAACCGTCAGCCGTACTACTAGTACCCCAAATAAATAACCGTCAGCCGTACTACTAGTACCCCAAATAAATAACCGTCAGCCGTACTACTAGTACCCCAAATAAATAACCGTCAGCCGTACTACTAGTACCCCAAATAAATAACCGCCAGCCGTACTACTAGTACCCCAAATAAATAACCACCAGCCGTACTACTAGTACCCCAAATAAATAACCGTCAGCCGTACTACTAGTACCCCAAATAAATAACCGCCAGCCGTACTACCCCAAATAAATAACCGTCAGCCGTACTACCCCAAATAAATAACCGTCAGCCGTACTACCCCAAATAAATAACCGTCAGCCGTACTACCCCAAATAAATAACCGTCAGCCGTACTACTAGTACCCCCCAAAAAAATAACTGCACTTACCGTCGGAAATCCCGGTTAAAAACCCGTTTTTTTAAAAGATGAATATATTTATAACGGTCTAATTAATTTTTGTTGCATACTTATGCAGCATGTTTCAGTCAATATATCATAATGCTATTCTTGCAAGCATGAACAATGCTATGTTTCAACAGGAATCACGGTGCAATTTGACACACACAAAAAATGGACAAAAAAAAAATCATAAAATAGTGCCAATACGACGAATGATATAACATCTAAATACTAGACTAAATAGCAGACTATCTCAAATTGCACTAACCAATTGGTATTTCACAATAAGATATTACCTAAATAGCAGCCCATTTGCATCGAAAAAAGGAGAGTGGGTTTTTGCGACGAATTTGTTTGGAAATCAAGTTTAGGGAGTAAAATTGGCATAATTATCACTGATTATTTAAAAACAATATTTCAAGTTTACTCTTGGAACCTTTTGTTAAATCAGTTTAGACATGGTTATGCTTTGCATACTTGCTATCATATTAAACGACGAAATACATTGAAATCTTTGTTAAATAGAGTTTAGAAGTTTATACGCGTATGATTCAGAGTATAGTAGGTTAAAATATGCAGATTGTAATATAATTATATTAAGATAACATCATCAATTATAGATTAAAATAAAAAAAAAAAAAAAAAATGATGATGATGATGAACATTGAATTAATAAATAAATTGTAATAAAGTTAAAAGAAGCTTACCCCCAAAATACAGGTTTGACTGACTTTCTTCAGCGCCGTCTTCCCACGTGTAAATATGATCAGCATCAAAATCAGTTATTCCTATCCAGCAGTGGCTTTAGAGAAAAGTACATTATTTAAAAGATTAATACATGTACTGGTAGTCGACAAAAATACATTCGTTAAGGTAGATAGGGGGGTCTCAATTAAAATTAATAGAATGTTATGAGGGTTGAGAGATTGAAATCATCTTTAACCCCTCTTTTATTGTATTGTCAGAATCGAGAAGTTGATTTTCTCGTTTGAATTATTTCACATTGGCACGGATGGTCGACTTTAAATAGAATCAATGACAAACGTGATGATTTCCACTTTCTAATTGTCAACTTCCGATTTCTTAGCAGTAACATACTCTCTGTTCCATCGTATGGCGTTTAAATATCTCATTTAATACATTACGCTCGTGCAAGTGCACACTATGCGGACTTTATTAATTGGGTATGTGCTCACACAAAAACAGAGTTATGAGGAAGAACGACAGAAATCGACATAACACAAGTTTTACGGTCACCATTACGAATTGGTTGATCGATACGATGTGTCGGTGTGTTAACTCACTAGCGACATGTTTTGTGGTGTCATATCTGTAGATACCAGTAAAGTCGTCTGATCTGCAATTTTACCGACTGTGTCCTATTCCCGATTATGACATTTAGACTAAATGTGAATTCGCATGGCGGGTGTGGCATGCATAACACTAATACTACAAAAAGTCCTTAAGAATGAAATTATACAACGCTCCACAGGAAGTCATATAGTAAATAATTATGTCACTCAGGCTCATC
This sequence comes from Mytilus coruscus, assembly GCA_017311375.1. NCBI lineage: Eukaryota > Metazoa > Mollusca > Bivalvia > Mytilida > Mytilidae > Mytilus > Mytilus coruscus. The sequence continues at coordinate 29,264,798 of CM029597.1, read as the reverse complement.
TTAAGGCCTTCCCTGAACATTTGAAGGTCCCCACTATGTGTTGGTTACCTAAACTACACAAAAAAACCCGTTAAATATCTTTCATCTCGGCCTCTAGTAAGTGTTCTACTACAAATTTTCAGTGCTTTTAACGAGTTCCTTAACTACTGCCAAAGAACGTATCGTTAATTTTTGTAATTAAACATATGAAAACAGTGGAATTAACCATTTTTGGAGTGTAAAATATTCTTTGGATGTTTTAGATAAATTACGTGCTTTTGATGGTCTTTTTGATTCGGTTTGACTTTTCAACTCTTTATACTACACTTCCACACAATTTTATTTAACAAAAGTTTTCCTATCTAGATAAATGATCGTATGATAAATCTGGTTGCAAATTTATTTGCTGCAACTCATATAAAGCATTTTTCTCTAATGAGAAAGGTAAATATACTAGATATACTTACTAGAGGTGTAATGAACTGATTAAAGCACTACATTTTCTCTTTGACAACATTTATGTACGTTTCGGCAATAAAGTTTATCGACAGGTTGTATGTATTCCTATAGGCACCAATTGTGCCCCTTTAATAGCAGACTTGTTCCTTTACTGTTATGAATCACAGTTAATGGCCAAACTCAGTAAAGAACCGTCTAAATTCCATTTAATTGATAAATTCAACAACACTTACCGTTATCTTGATGATATTTTTTCATTAAATAATCAAGAATTCTCTAAATATACTGTTGAAATTTACCCAAAGGAACTTACTTTAAATAAATCAAATATTAACAGCAATAACTGTCCTTTTCTAGATTTAGATATTTCAGTATTACACCAGAAACTCTAGACTAAAATTAACGACAAAAGGGATGATTTTTCTTTCCCTATTGTTAATTTTCCCCTTTTTGGACGGTGATGTTCCTTTTGCACCGTCTTACATTGTTTATATATCCAAACTCGTTCGCTATTCTCGTGTCTGTAGTGACGTTTTTGATTTCAATAAGCGTATTCTATGTATTACTAGTTAATTATCAAGTCAGGGATTTCGTTACCACAAATTACTTAAAACCTTTACTAAATTCTTCCATAGATACAAAGATTTGGTCTGCAAGTTTGGCTGTACCTGTATAAAACTTATTTCAAACGGTATACTGCAACCTAAATTTTACGGTGATATTGTAAACCGAGCCCGGAAATTTAGATACGATCCGGGTAAACTTATTAATCCTTTAAATAAATTTATTCTAAAAGGTTACCTATTCAACACTGTAATTAAATCTTTGAATATTGTTTTTATTGGTATAAATATTGATTTTGTTATCGGTAAATTCAAACCATACTAAATATTACACATATTTATTTTACGGTACTACAATCTGTCGATACCTATAGTTTGGCATTGCACAAGGTCATGTTTTTCTCTGACTGTTTATGACGTCTTTACACTAAATCCATTGGATGTTTGATGTGTACTGACTGATATTTTAGTCTTAGATACATGATTTTTTTATTTTTATATGGTTACTAGCTGTCAGTAACTGCGAGTACTCTCAGATCTGTACTAAGTGTCTTTTTGTTGTGGGGATGTATAAGTACCCGTCCACATCCACTCTGTGGTTTTGTTAGATGTATTTCTATTTGTATCCATCTGATGAGTTATGCCTTTTTCAACTAATTTTTATAGTTTGTTCTTATGTTGTACTGTTACACCACTGTCGCCTTAATTTATGGAAATATTTATGCTTGTGAACTTCCTATATAATTACTATTACTAAGACAAGTATCACGGTAGATATGTGCAGTTGGCAATTAATGTCTAAATAAATCAAGTCTGACCATAATTTTTATTTGAACCTAAGTAATACAAAGTTCTTATGTGAAAATTTTAAAAGCACTTTAAAATATTACATATTTTAAAATTATCTATCCGTTGTTGTGTGACGACACAGTCACCTCGTATATATATGCTAGGAGAAGTCTGTTTCAATGTCAATCTCTGGTGTGAGTGTTGCGTGTGGTTGGATATCAGTGTAATTCAAGTTGACCGATTGAACACCTTGATTTAGATAGTCGTACGTGGAAAATGATAATGCAAGGTTTTGATAATGTGTTTATTCGTTATAGAGTTTTAAAATAAAATATGAGAAGATAACTTTCACAATGTGCTTCAAGCTATAGATTTCAATAAAAAAAAAAAAAAAAAAATGGGTCATGGAACTCATATTTTGTTACAAAGCAAAAGATGTCAATTTACTGTAGATTCCGTCATAAAATTAGATTATCTGCCCTTATATGGTTAAGTTGAGAAAAAAAAATTCTCCAACAAAAATCTTGTTTTTTTATATAATTTGTAAAAACTTTCGTAATAAAAGATAAAATGCAAAATTGTCATCATGGAACTTTATTCAACTTGGACAGAAACTTCTTCATGTAAAGAGTCAGCATCCAGTGCACAAGCGTGAAGATATCTTTTTTCTCCATTTTTTCCTTATTTAACTGATTTAAAACCTCTACAGAATACCAGATTTGCTATTCTGATACTCCATAAGATTATACTTGTGTGGAGAAAAAAGTTACCATTAAAGGTAAACCTTTACAGGAGAATGTTTACTATCAGTACCGAAAACTGACATTGATAATTATTGTATTCATTTGATCTATTTCCCTGTCATTCCAAGAGTTAATTAGCTACTTACGACCCACAGTCTAAAGTAGTTGCAATTGAACCGGCTTCATTTTGTGACTGTGGCATCATAATGTAGGCATTCTCTGTACTACAGAGTGTCTTTGCATCTTTAAAAGTGGCACCGGAACCATGTTTTCGAAGTCGTCTGTAGCACTGCGCTCCAAATATTTGCCAACCTGATTCACATATACCTATATTGAGTAAAAAAGCTAGGGTAGGGCGCATATGAAAGAAAACAATTTTATTTTTGTTCTGCAATTTACATGGGACCCTTATTGATTGTGGTATTGTATTATTCCCGTTAGTGACCATTTGTACAATAAAAATTTGTTTGTGAGTATCATTAAAATTCTGATTTACATTTTTCTTTACGTCATATCAATATATATTGCAGACAAAACAGGTTAAATCATATAATGAAAATAACGGTGCTGTGAAATTTCGTAATAATGAAATAATCTAAAATTATATAATAACAAAAATTAAAATCGCAGATTGTCCTTTTCTACATTATCAATTAAATAAGTTAGTCCACACATACCTGATCCGTCGAGATCTTTCTGGCAAATCAGTCCATTTTTATTGTAGCAGTAATAATCATACATTAATCCGTTATTCCAAACGCCGATACACAGTTGTGGTTCCTTAAGTTTACCTAAAAAATGGTATCCAATTTATTGTTATACATATGTAATTTTATTCAATTTCAGAAACCTGCTAGAGTACATTGTACAGTAATAGTCTCTTAAATCGTCTGTTTGAGTTAAAAAATTTTACAACTCTAGGTTCGAGCCCACTTAGAGCTTAACACAATCTGGAGACACTACAAGTCTTTTGGTTTGATCACTCAACATCACTGAAGAGGAGAAGAAAGGCAAAAGATACCAAAGGGACATTCAAACTCATTCGTCGAAAATAAACTGACAACGCCATGACTAAAAATAAAAAGACAAACAGACAAACAGTACACAAAACACAACATAGAAAACTAAAGACTGAGCAACACGAACCCCACAATCAGGTGCTCCGGAAGGGTAGGCAGATCCTGTCCACATGTGGCACCCGTTGTGTTGCTCATGTAAGTATAAACCCGGTGATAAGTATAATTCGGCAGGTCACATTCGGGGAAGAGGGGACGGGATTGTAGTTACGACAATTGGAACATATCCGTCGTCATCTGTGAAACGGATATTCAATAACGGTCAACCAACTCGTGATGGCGTCCGAAGAATTTACGAAGGGATGATTTCAACTTCATCACTTGGAACTCGAGGTTTCTTGGCTTCCTTGTGAGCAGCAATCCTCTATCAAGGAAATCATGATTAGAAATACAAGCCCTGCAATATCGTATGAACTGGGAGATATATACTCCGTGTGCAGGCACTGCTGGAAAGTTGCTACATAGAATTGGAAAGTTCACAATTGGGAAGCTGAAATCATCTCTTTTTTCGTAAAGTATTGTTTTCAACCGGCCCTCATTGTCAATTTGTAGATGTAAGTCAAGATATGAGGCAGGCTTAACTGTATATGTTGTATCCATTATCAATTCGATGGGACAGATGCGTTCAACAAAGTCACCAAATTTTGAATTATTTAGTGAGAGAGCATCATCTATATAGCGGAAAGTGAAGTTAAAGGATACTTCTAACTTCTTTTCTTTCTTACTAAGATGTTCCTGTATGAAGTCAGCCTCATATGAATAAAGGAACAAGTAGGCAAGAAGAGGAGTACAGTTGGTTTCCATGGGAATGCCGATTGTTTGTTGAAAAACACGTCCTCCAAACGTAACAAATACGTTATCAATCAAGAAATCAAGCATCTTGATAATGTCACTTACAGAGAATGTTTTGTTGGAATCAGAGTGATGTTTTACAAAGTACAATTTATCCTTCCTTAAGACAAGATACTTGTATCTACATTAGCCATTTTTTTTTTATGAAACAAAAGCAGGACCAACTCTTTCAATTTGCTTTGAGTTTGGAATTGGGAATACTTGTGTAAAGTGTAGAAAAGTCAAATGCTTTAATACTATTGCAAGATGAAAGATTGTATGTACTCTAAAAAGATTTTGGAATTTTTAAGTATCCACATCTGATTCACGCCACCTCTAGAATAGGTAGTTTCACAATAACTTTGAAGCCTTACTTTGATTGTTGATAAAATTGATGTTTATAATTTAGAAGGAGGTTTCGTGGAGCACTTTGACACTTATGTAGTTTATGTATCCAATACAGTGAAGGAAGATCCAGTTCTTCATCTTTGGTTGAAATTCCAAAAGAACATAGAACAGACATATGATTATCCAGGATTTCCTCCTTGGTAAGTGTGGTGGGGGTATATGTTGAGTTTCCGAGTGAACTGTCCATACTTAATTATTTATCAAGCAGTTTATGTAATGTGATTTACACACAAAAACGATGTTGTTTGTGGCTTTATATGCGGGACAACAACATATTTGTCATGGAGGTAGGACAGGTGTTTTGCAACATTTGGATCTTTAATGATAGATGTAGTATGAGTATTCATAGATCCATTCAGATATATTTAATTCTGATTTGTATCAACGACCCCAGAGCCTTAATCCATTCGGAAAGAGTGTCTACGTCTTCTTTCTCGCGTTTAACCCATTGCCTGGCATATATATAATCCTCGACTGAATCCATCAGTATTTTGAAGTTGTGTTTCCAATTGATGGATTTAGGCTCACGATATTTCGGGTCTTTGGATAACATATTTCACAGAGAAGTGTTATTGACACTGTTTATGTCACCAGTAATAACGTGGCCAGTCGGATTGTATATATATGAGGAACTAGCAAAGGTGCAATCAGGAGTTTTAGACTTGAAGTCGTCAATATTGAGATTCTGCAACACGTGTTTGTAATTGAAAATTTTAGTTCCAATAGGTTTGGTATAGGTATAAGAAATGATAAGTACAGCCTGATCTTTAAAATAGGGAGGTATTTGCGAGTGAACTGATTAATGATGAAGGATATTGCCCAATTTGATGGCATCAAGAAATTTATTGGCAAAGGTAAGTTTTAGAAAGGATCTTTTCTCCCTTTCATCTTTTCCAATGCGAACTGGTCTGAAAAGTCTTTGACTGGCTATAACTGATATAACAGCTGTAAGTTCGTATTGGTTTGAACGGGGGTTTGTAACAATGATTTTCAAACAAAAGTTGTACAGATAATGAAGTTTTAAAAGAGGTAATGAATAAAGCTTTGTGCGAATGTGATGAATACCCAACGGCTTTTGCATAAATGGCAGCAGGTCATTAATAGAGACATCATGGAGAGTAGGGGACGTATAATGACGTTGACCATGACTGCGTCTACGTCGACGAGTAGAGTTGAAAACGTTCATCACATTCACCGAGCTACAGGAAGGACTAGATAAAATACCTATACCATCAATTTTGTCATTGCAACCATATAATGTTGCAGTTCCCAATTGTCGAATCCAGTAGTCTTCCTTTTGTCTACAGAGAGGTGTTGCAAGATGAGGATTTTGAGTCCTCTGTGGTATATTTTTTCGATGATGCGAACTTGCATAGAAGTCGAAATGCGCATCTGGTGCAGTAAAATTAGTACTGTTCATGCTATTATTGAAGGCTACTTGCTAACCTACAGTTTTCTTTTCGCTTCCGTGTCGTTGTGTTGCTGCCGTAATGACGCAAGGTAAGCGTCCTTTTTTATTTCTTCTGATTTCGCGATGGTACTAAAATGATACGAGTGTATATGTTCAATTACGTTATTTATAGGTGTTTGAATATTCGTCAAAAAGATTACTTTTGAATAGGTTGTACTTAAAGCATAGAAGATGCTCACGTAAGTATACATTCGGTGATAAGTAGTATTCGGTGATGTCACATTCAAGAAAAGAAAACGATATTTTGTTTTTGTAAAATGGAATATTTCCTCGGTCATCTGTGATACGGTCAACCAATTTATGATGGCGTCCATAAAACTTCACTACTTGGAATCATTTTCTTCGAAAAATGCCTGTACCAGATCTGGAATATAGCAGTTGTTTTTCACTTGTTCCGTTGATTGGTAATATTTGATTTTGTCAATTTTTATGGGGTTTCCCTTTTTGAATTTGGCATGGAGTTCTGTATTTTTGTTATACGTTTTTAATAGCAATCCTCTATCAAGGAAATCATGGTGGGAAACGCAAGCTCTGACAAACAGTATCAACTTGGAGATATACATTTCATATGCAGGAGCTGCTAGAATGTTGCTCTATAGAAATGGAAAGTTAACAATTGGGAAGCTGAAATCATCTTTTTTTGTCGTAAAGTTCTCAAACGACCCTCACTGTTAATTTTTAAATTCAAGTCAAGAAATCAGGCAGACTTAACTTTATCCGTAGTATCCTTATTCCTTTATTTCGATTTTGATGGGATAGATGAGGTCAACATAGTAACCAAGTTGTGAGTTATTTAGTGAGAGGACATCATCTTTATAGCGGAATGTGAAGTTAAATGATAATTCTAGATTGTAAATTGAATTAAAAAAGAGTTATGTTTAAGGGACATAATTAATAATTGTTCGGCAATGTTTATCAGAATTAACAGTAATAATTGTTTTGCTTGTGTTTGAAAAAATGAACGTGTTGTCACCATTTTCGACATGATACATATTTGCCAACCATTAAATAATATTTAGGCTATAATTGCAACCATGCATATTCATATTTGATTTAGAAAAGGTTTCAACCTGTTGTGGCTTTTCCTTAAGACAACAACAATCACAAAAATGTATGCCTTCTAGTTTTATATTGGTTGTTAAGGTACCCCAAAACTGGTCATTCAGAATATACTAAACATAAAATACCTCGATGAATTCCAACAATTCTTTGGCAGATCATGTATAGACTGATATTTCATATTTTATATAAAAGAAAATTTAAAGGAGACTGAGGAACATTTTGGTATTTTGGTTTCACGCTAGCCTTCCCCATTAAAATGCTGACTAACTAGCTATTTCCAAAGTTCGAGCATGAATGCAAAAACTAAAGCAATCAGTTTGTTAAAATTAGACAATTCATGCTATTGTCGTAGTATTACGACTTAAAACATCATCTATTTTTTTCTTCTTCAAATGACTGTTTTAAGACAATCGAAGTTTAAAAATGAAAAAAAAAAAAAAAAAAAAAAAAAAATAATAATAATTGTTATACTTAACTTTACTTAGAAATGAAACACATGTCTTTGCAAAACTATGAAAAATCAGACAGTCATTTTGCAAAAGGTTATAACCAATCTGAAATTGATGAATGTATACTTACCTGCCCATGTAACTGATCCTATTGATCCAGCATCCCAAGTCCATTCCGCACCATTCGTAAACCTTAGTCCTACCCATATGTTTTCATTAGGACTACAAAATGATTTCAATTTTAAGAATATTGCTAAGTTAATATGGTTAAACATAACATAACATAACTATAAATACTTGTTTTAAAATTCACAGTTCTCATTTGCATATAAAACTCGTAAATTTTAGAACCCACTCACACCATGTAAATATCCTTGTAAATATTTGTTAAGTGTTAAACCTATATCCTAAGTGGGTGTGCTCCGATATATAACGGAGGATCATACCTGTACAGAACAGAACATGGTGCGATTACGGAAATGTAACAATGTGAATTCTATTCTGAAAGAGATAGAATTGATATAAATAGAGAGAAAAAAACATATGCATGATGTATTTAAACGAAGATAACAGTTGCCAATCCTTCTTGTTTATATTTAAAAAAAATTAAATATTGAGTGTTCAAACAGACTAATACCCCGCAACAGTCTTGATGTGCCTGTCCCTGGTCAGCGTCCTATAATTCAGTGATTGTCAATGGTTGTTGTCTATCAAATTTGTTTTTATTTGTTGTTTCAGCATAAATAATGTTTTACAATTATTCATGTCGGGACCTCTTATAGCTGACTATATATACGGCATTGGTTTTGCTCATTGTTGAAGGTCGCACATTGAACTATAACTCCTTACACCCACGCCATTCGGATGCGGAGGATAGTTGGTTAATTGGTAATCATACCTTATCATATTAATTGGATAAAAACAGTCTACTATTAAAACAATTAAATATAAACAACAGAACAGAGAACCGTTTGTTTTTTTAATTTTATTTGCGGAGATATAAACAGTACATGCGGTAATGGCAGTGATTATAATGTGTTGACATTTTGTGCCAAACCGATATCGAATTTTGAAGTGTAATTCTTATTGTAAGTCATTCATTAGTTTCGTTGCTAGTGTAAATTGTAGTCGATACTTTGTAAAACATTATTATATATGTTTATAAGTATCATAAAAAATAGTTTCTAAGCCGATTGTGAAATTTGGATTTAAGAAGTTTCCTTCAAAGAGTGTTTAACAACAGCAAAACTGTGTAATTGATATTTTTATAATGTGTGTAAAACTGTCAAATCAAAGATGTAAGACAAAGTACCACGTAAGACATTTCACAGAATTTAGCCTAAAAACATATTCAGGATAAAAACCCTATGTCATGAAACAAACATGTGTGATACTGAAAAAGAATTGAGTAAATGTAATAGCAAGCACAAACAAAATAAGAAAAGAAAAAAAGAAAACAGCTGGAAGCTATATACCATTAACGGTACCAATTGTACTGCATTAGACTCGCATTTCGACAATTAATGTGTTTTCAGTAGTGCTCTAGGAAAATATATTTGAAAGTCTAAAATCAAATACAAACGATGATAAGCTGACGAAACCAAAAAGGACCAAAAGTAAAGCAAAATCCAGACAAGACATGAGAACTATTCATGAAGGAGATTCATTACTTAATTCAAAATTATTTCTAATATTTTCTTACTGCAAATGTCAATATAACAATATCCGTATTTTCATGCATGCCATTAAACCTTATGATTGAAAACAATGCGGTAAAGGTGCGTGGTTTCTCGATTCTGTTAAAAAATTAATGATAAACCAACATTTCACAAAGAGGAAATTCAATGTGATATTCTACGTCTCTTCTTCTTGCTGAACCACAAAACGCTAAGTCATCAGAAACACAGTTTTATGTCTTAAATACATATTTACATTCTATGTTCTGTAATTTCAGCCCAAACTCATCTGATTCTCATTGGCGATTTCTTACTATTCTAATTATCAAATAAAGAACACCCCCCTAAAAAAAAAAAAAAAATCTAACACTTCTAGATAGTGTTCTACGTATATCCTCTTACATAACGTCATCATGAAAAGGCTTTTGAGATTTTTTGTCGCCTATAATGGATACTTTATGCTTATACAAACAATTTGTATTAAGTAACAACTACAAATCAATGTATGCGTTTTATACATGTACAAGTTACTCTGCTTTTGAGTACGTAGTCTGTACCACTGTAGTATGTGTTAACCACATGTGAAATAAACGGAAGAACGAAAAGTATAAGGACGTCAAGTGTCAACGACGGTAACCAAACTCATAAAATCGATCCGTTTCATTTTTATTTAACATAAATTCTCATTTTTTGTCCGATTTCGAATGTGACTCTGGAATACTATGTTAGGGGTATATTCTAGGACACTGAATAATTGAAATAGTAAGCAGTAAAAATAAAAACGTTTAAGAAAAATATCGAACTCCAATGCAAATTTAAAAAGGGGAAGTCCATAAAAAACTGACAAAATCAAAAGCACACTTTGAATGCATGTGAACATGAACGCAATGTTCAGACAAAGATAAATAGGCAACAGTTCGTAAACGTCAGGCAGAAATCCTCCTCGAAATGCCTGCAAGGTTAACAAAACCATGGTTATGTCCTAAATATAAATATGATTGATTAAATCTAGTAATACATCAATGGAATAATTATTTTTAAACAGGATGCATACCTGAATTGAACATTAACATACCCAAGGTAGTGAGACATTTTAACTTCTTCGATATTAAAAAAATGGCGGTGGGGGGTAAAGTTTTCATTCATCGACCCAAGAACCATTCCAATATTATATAGTAACAAAACTCCAATTAAAACAGACAGTGAAAATCATTGTTGGAACGCTTTCTCTGAAACCTTTGATATACGTATAGTGTGTATAATGCAATAAAGTCAATCCAGAATCATATGAATTATTGCCTGTATATCTTAATAAATTCCAACAAACAGATATAGAAAGCAGAAGCCCGGACTGCTTATTTATTACATTTGCTGGTGGAGACTGTACGCCCCGAGGATATAACCAGCACACTACGTTAAGTATTTCTGTACTGGCAATACAATATTATATTGATTTTATGAACTATGTAATGACGAAAAGTAGGAAATGACCTAAACAGAAAATGACATACCGATTCCATAATTGTGGAACTGAATATTTAGAGACAAATGTATTATTTAAATCGGGTCATCAAAAAGTGTTACTGGGGGTATAGTTATAAGCACTCCTCTCGTCTTGCAGTAAAGTTCATGCAGCTGGGGAGTCCGGTAGGCTGATATTGTATGTTTAAATACGCAGATGATATTTAGACGTTAGATCAGATTATTTAAAAATGAATTCAATATTTGCCACCGGACGTTAAACAAACAATTATCAATCATAGTTCACCTCAGTACGAAAACACTTGCTTCATTTGGCGGATGGTTCTATTAGAATAAATAAGTAGTCTATCAGATGCTACCATTCTGGTATTAAAAATGTTAAATACTAAATTATACAAAAGCAAACACAAGTTTCTGGAATAAACCCCATTACAAAGGTTAGTGTTTTAATAGATTTTCGGATTGATATGAATGGCACTACACAAAAGAGCCAGATGACATTCAATAATCATTAGATACTTGCTAATTTGCATTGAAATATCATTTTGGCATTATAACAACAAACAATTTCAAAATGGTAATAAAAGAAACTAAGTTTTAAAAACTTTTTCCAAATTAACATTTCAAATTAAATAGACACTTGAGACGTCACCATATTGTAACACGTGTTTTTTCTCAAATATTTTTAGAATGCAATAGAAACGCCAATTTCATAACATTTGGGACCATATGAAAATAACGCCTTCTTTGCCCAAAGCTATTAAATGCAGCATGAAAATCGATGTTCTTTACATGAAACAAACACTTTATTTTAATTAATATTTATTCCTTTTTCACATAAGCACCATCTTAAAAGAGGGTGCAATATTAATTATAATATCATGCTGGTATACATATTTTATTAAAATAATTGAACAAATTTTTGTCATTTGCATGTGTTCGTACATATCCTTGGGCTTTAGGTCGATACATGAATACTTAATTTTAATTACACTCTATGTGAAACAGTGCATACAAAATAAAATGAAATCATATTTCGCGAACAGTAGTTTGAATAATACTTTTTGTGATATATATCACAGTTTCGTTAAAATACAGCGGCGTTACCTTACGCCACAATTCACTTTCTTTTGTTTGGAATCCACATTCCTTCTTTTTGCTCCCCAGTGGTCACTTAGGTCTTTCTCTGACTAGTAGTAAAACCTTTGCCAAAGTGGGGCGTCCGTTTGGCTGTATGGGATGTATAAGTACACAGCAGCCACGTCCGGTCGGAATGGACGATAAATTTGATGCCTCGCGTAAAGAGAATGCCACGCTCTCTGCACGTTAAGATCCCTTGCAACAATTCTTTCAGGGGTCCGTAGGTAGCCTTTTGCAAGGCAAAAGTTCTGTCCCTATCTAATATACCCTCATTTTCAGTGGCAGTCAAAATTTCCCCGACTATCATCCTGGGCGGCCTCTATTACAGGATCTATCTTTTGTATTTATTGTTAATTTGCTCTCGTCCTCAACATGCATGAAATATTTGCTACTGGACGTTGAGCAACCAACGTTCAATCAATCAATCCTTCTTTCTTTTTTTTTTTATCACGCAAAGCATTGAGAAAACTTGTGTGTTTACCATTGTCAAAAATAAAAGACTGATTAATGAGATATTTAGAGATCATTCACTTAGAATGAGGAATATTGCTGTAGAAGGTATAACAAATCGAATATGTTGAAAACACATAATTGAAGTGAGTGGATAACTGAATGGATATATGGGTTGATTGGTATTTATAGTCCAATCGATAATATTACATGCAACAATCGGTGATATATTATTATGAACCCTCTTTTGTTACAGAACGATACAGAATGGGATTTGTTATATACTAGTTCACAAGATGACAGCCTTCCAGAACATTCCTCCTCCCCGGACACATTATTTAACCTCCGAGACGATTAATCCTATTCAAAATGACCACGCTGAGCGGAGAGTCAGCATATACCAATGTTCTTTTTTGTTTGACCCGACGGGGTCTCGAATCCACAATCTATACCTCTCGAAGCGATCATGTTACCACGAGACATTCAAAGCGGTAATTGAAGTCATTCTAATAATACTTTGCCTTCTTTGACAGACGAAAGTATGTTTGTAAGAATGTTGGAAAATGGTCAAGTATGACCAACAACACACTTTTTTTTTAAGTACGATGGGTTGAGCATTGAGCAAAGTTTTTGATGTCAGCTTTTAAAATAGGTTGGTTTTGCACATTGTTGTGTGATATACTGAACTGCACGTTAAACAGATATGGATATTTTGCAACAGTTATATAACTTACAAAATTAACATCCATATACCTATTATAATCGAATAAGTGTCTTTTGCTACCCCTTTTCATCGTAGGAAAAACGCTTTTCGTTCGTGTTGTAGAAATCATGTTATCCATCAATTTTAGATTTGTGCGTCCAGTCGTTCTTTTATGACTTTCATAATTGAAGCGCAAGGAGCGCTTGAGTTATTTATTACGAATGCCCTTTTCATTGCCTGTCAAATAAATATCGTCCAAATACTACCTTCTAAACACTACAATGTTAAAACGACAGATTTCATTAAAAAAATTATTCCTTTAACCCTAATTCTTTTCCGATTGTATATGGACTATTTGCTCATGCGAATGAAATTACGCAAAACATCATCATATTCCGTAAAATTTTGAGGCGATTCTAGAGAAATACTTATCTTGCCACAAGTCCTACCTTATTGGTAATAATCCTAAACCCTTAACAGAATATCAACCAAGCTAGGGACAGTAGTGTAATAGTAATACATAAGAACAAACTGTAAAAAAAAGTAGGGAAGAACACGTCATATCAGAACGACACGAAGCACAAAACAACTAACAAAGAGAAAAACTACACGAAGCTCAGATCTTAGAGTACTTGCAGTTACTGAAAGCTACATTAAAACTCACTGCTGCATACCTAAATATCAATCAGTACACATTCAATTGATTTACTGTAAAGATTTTATAAACGGTCTTGGAAAAGCTTGATGTTCTACAATGCGAAACATCAAAATCGACATGATACATGCCAAAAAGTATAGCAATGTATATTAAGTTTTGTTTTAGTTTAGTAAAAACAAAATCCAATTTGAAAGTATTGATTCTAATATAACATAGAATCGATCATTTCGGAGCTGAAACTACTAGATGTTTCATGAGCATTACACCATAATGATACACAGTTTACGTTATTTAACATCTTTTAATACAGCTTATGTGTCCTGGCTTTTTTTTCAGAATATTTAACTTGATTTTGTTCTACAGGTCAAACCGCCAGTTTAAAAACCTTATATGTTGAGCCATTTAAATTAGCAACTTGATGATACCTGAAGACTACTTACTACTCACGACGTACCTGACTTGGGATAGGAACATAAAACTATTTCTGAGCATTCACACATTCCCTTTTAATCTCGTTTATTGGAAAAACAAAAAGTTGCAGTTAAAACCAGATCAATTCGGCACTAAATTATACGATACCCGTATTATACCGGTGTAACAAAAGTAAACCATATACACGCATCACTAATTTAAGGTGTATAAAATAAGTTGATGAAAGCAATTCTAAAATACTTAACCTGCTGATGACCGAATTGTGTTGTCCTACACTTTACAATTTGATATTTGAATACATTGATACACTTAATGTCTGATACAGTTATATAAAAATAAGAAAATGTGGTATAATTATCAATGAGACAACTTATTTACATGAATCCATCTCTTTTAATTATTAATATTTTGATTTTTTATGTTGTAATGCATGTGTGTGCTTTACGACACAATTAATACTTAACATAAGTTACAGGATGTTGATTACCGGTACATTTATCGAAGCGAAGGCTTGGGAAAGTAAAAATGAAAGAAACACATATCATTAGGATGAATGTGCAGATAACTTTCGTTGTCTCGAACTCGGTTGACTCGAAATTTCGGATGAGTCGAAATTTTTCAGTTGTGCCGAACGTTGTACATGTTGTACATACCACAAAATAGAGAATACTTGCAATAATACAATATAAATATCCACGTCATTTGAACTCTGGTGAATAGTTGTCTCATTGGTAATCATACAATATTTCTTTATTTTTAAATAAGGGAAATGCATGTATTTTTATTTCCCTGATTTTAGTTATAATACAACCTTATGTAAGAATCCTGGGTTTTGATTGGTTGATAGCCAGTGTATTTTTCACCAATTTACTGTTAACAAATGAATATCGTTCATTTTTAACGCTCCGGGGTATATGCAAAAAGATATGCCTTTTACCCTCTCTGCCGTGGTATTTGCCAAAAATACTCTATCCGACTGGACGCTTGTAACGTCACGATCATCAATGCGTTTTTGAACGTTAACATTCGGTGTAATTAAACAGATATAGCATGTTCTTGAGGGGTATTTGCAAAAAATACCAGCCTTGAGAATGAATTTCCCTCGCCTTACGGCTCGCGAAATTTAACATTCTCTCGACTGGTATTTTTCGCAAATACCCCTCCTTAACATGATATATCTGTTCATAATAAATATGTTTTCAGTGTCTACAAATCTTTTTGTTTAAACCATTTTCTTTTGTCAACAAGAGACGATAGCCATGCCAATTTTTAGATCTGAACATTAATCCTGTAATTTGTCGCTGTTTTCTTCATTTGCAAAATGACCATATACGACTAATAAATATTGAACTATAATACTTGCACATATATTTATTGTATCCTCATTTCTTTTTATATCACATTCATTGTTTCAAATCCCGTCAAATTCCCAATTTGCACTTATAATTTGTGTTTATTGTATACAGAATGGCCTGTTTTGCATGAATGAACAGAAATGAAAAGAAAAGGAAAATCATTCAATTAGCTATAGAATTAGTCCTTTTCTGGCAAGACATAACATATTGTCAATCCTTTTAAATTTAATATTATCTCGTAATATATATGAACATCACATTGTTATGTTTAACAAACATTCAATAAAATTAATGCGTTTTTTCCGGAAGTGAGAACATCCTTTTCACTGAAATGTAGAACACATTTTGTCGTAAGGGAAATGCATGCATTACAAAAACATCGATTATCTTTGTATTTTTCACCAAAATATCATGTCGGATCCGTAAGTCTTACGCAATGTGCAGAAATAATTGCATGCACCACCAATTAATCACACAATATTTGTAGTTGAAAATTAGCAAAAGTTTATGCAAACATTTAACTCTGAACTTAATATATTCTATGGTACACTATAGAAACATATCAACCCATTTTAACAGAATGATAATTGAAGCTGTTAACAGTCAATCATACAAAAATATTTATTTTTAACCAATGAAAACGAGAATGGGATATTGTTCTAATCTATGAAGTATACAAGAGTAAATTCATGTATCTGGAATATTAAATGTTCAAACTACTAACAGTCCGTCTGGCAATAATAAACAGTAAAGCAATAAATATTAAGTCTACGGTTGACCCTATATAATGTTATTCAAATACAACTTCAATAAACCCTAATCAAATGTATAATTGAGCCTTCCTGTATAACCTTTTTCTATAAACATACTTCTTTATTAAAATCTAACTTTTCAAAAATCAAGTAGATTTTAATTTACTATTCGAATCAACAATATGACTAGCAATAAAATAAAATTTTAGAGTCATGAATTCTCATATATACATGCATTTTCTGAAATTTTCTTGGCTTTTCAAAACATTTAATACATTCAGCTTTTTTTTTTATTTTTACACATTTATGTCCCTCTAGACCAAATGAAAGCTTACATATAATATAGGCGTGGTTTAGTCGTGTTGAAAATCTCTTGTTTGCATATGCGACTCTTATTGGTAGCACCTTATTTAGAAGAGGTACACAATGTACACGTGGCAACTCAGTTTTGCAAATTCTGTTTTGCGAAGCTATTTCTTTGTCTTTAAGGCCATCATCCCTAACTTTACCTCGTCAATATATCAATAACCAGGACATTATTTTCAGCGACAGGACTTAACTGAAATTGAATTGTCTGGATCTATCAACTAATTTTCATTTATTTCCCCAAGAATTCAATCATCTCATCATCAGCGCCAGTTCGAATGATTCGGCAGCCATTCTTCGCTGTGTAAAGCAATATGTAGCCATGCTGTGTTCACTCAGAAACATGCTGTTTACCTCTGAATTGACGATTGTGTCACTGCCTTTAAAGTTTGATTCTCATAAATGCGCATAAATTTAACAGAAACTGCTCAAAAGTTATACATAGCTGAGATGATTCCCGAAACATGGTTAATACTCAAACACCTAATTCACAAGTGTATAGATGGAAGATTTGGGGAATGAGGTACATGTCAAAACGCCAGAAATCTAACGAAAGACAAGAAGAAAATATCTATACATGACAACTTTTTCATAAAAAAAATGAAAAAAAGGATAATACATGTTCTTATGATCATATCAAATAAATAGCTAAATCACGTCGCGATGTTTAGGTCGCACAATGAAAAATTAAGCGCGTGGACTTATAAGCATTTATATTGTGATCTATAATAAGTCGATCAAAACATTGATAAACTTAATAAAAATAGCATATAAGCCTCTACTTACAACTTAGCAGCGACATCAGTAGCCGCTGTACTTGTTGGAGCAAGCATCAATGCAGCACTTGAATCTTCGTTGCTACATTGAGCTTGGCCATCATCAGGACTGCAAGAAATGATTTTTAAACATTTAGCTCCATCCAACATCCAGTCCGATCCTGTACATGTAATTTCGCCTGAAAGGAAAAAGATATTAAATATGTCTTTTTACCTTTGAATAGATTGATATGTAATGCGTTTTAATTTGAATGTACAAATTAGCAAACTGTCTAACAGAATGTTAGTGCACCAGTACATAACTGGCGCAATTTCTTTGTCTTGAGCTTACACTCTTGTGTCAAGTATCAATGCATGGGGTTTATGTCATTTTCAGTAATGAAAGTGTTCTATCTTTAAACAATTTTAGTGCATGCTTCATGTAGTTAAATTGGCAACAAATCAAATAGCTAGATCTGCAAAGTGGGTCGACCGGAATGAAGAGTCGGAAATTTCGACTGACACTGGACGAAGAGGGATCTTTGGATTGGGACTGAAATTTTGCATGGCAACAGGCTACCTACAAACCAGTCAAAGCCATTAAGAGTTATTGCAATGATTCCTTAATCTTCAGAGAGCATGGCACTCTCCATACGCCCCCAATCCTAACGGACGTTGATGCGTATCTTTAAATCCCACACGACCAAGCGGATGTTCCTGTTTAGCATGTATGTGTGGGAGAAGTCAAATGGCCATATGTGTAAGCACCAGTCAACCCTTTGGGTACTAGACAGGAACAGTCCAATCACACGCGTGTAGTAGTCAGATATTATCTAGAAAAACCTTTCGGAATTATAATGCTCTTCAACGTTTTATTTTTTTGGCCCTTTTCATGTTTTTGATTCGAGTGTCATTGTCTAAAGCGTCTTTATAGACAAAACGCGCGTCTGGCGGTCACATTTTTAACCCTTGTATCTATGATTAGTTTAAAGAAAAAGTACAATAACAAAAAACTGAACTCCGAAGAAAATTCAAAACGGAAAATCTTTTATCAAATGGCAAAATCAAAAGCTCAAACACATCAAACGAATAGAAAACCACTGTCATATTCCTGACTTGGAACAGGCATTTTCTTATGTGATTTTATAGCTAGCTCAACTTCTCACTTATATTACAGTCGCATAGAATTCCATTATATTACAACAATGTGTGAGCAAAACAAACACACATAATAGGTAAAAATGTCAAAAAAAAAAATGGGGTACACCAGTCAACAATCACAACAAAAACAAACAACTATGTCAACAAAGAAAAACAAAATAGCATATAGACACTGTATAAACTAAGCACATAAGCAAAAATGAAAGACCAGAATACAAAAAAATTACCATAGACTAATCGTACCACATCTCCATAATTTTATAAACAGTAAAGGTTAAAAAGTCAAATTAACAAAATACCGAACTCTAGGGAAAATTCAAAGCGGAAAGTCCTTTATCAAATAGCAAAATACCTAGCCATGCCAAACATAAATTACCAAAAATGGTCTAAACAGTAAAGGTTAAAAATACACAAAGCCAATAAAAAGAACACTTAGTCTATAACACATAATTAAGATGATAAAAAATTATTTATTGTCACAGTTCCATTTGACTTTATTTTGTTATATTTCAAGTTAACAATCACTGAAACATTATCAATTGAAATTTCAATATGGTTTGGGATTTGAAAATTTCAATTTAGATAGAAGGACAAACACATGTTTAAAATTTCCAAATAGTTTTATATGTATATTTTTTAATTCATTTTATCCGAGATCGAAATTAAAATTCCAAAATCAAAAATATCTTCCAAATTTTTTTTTTGGAATTTAGATATTTTGCTAAAAACAATTAATAAAAAGGAAAGTCTTGTTTTTAAATTTAAAATGCAAAACAACTTTATTGTCTAGAGCTTTAAAACTTGGTATTTAATGAATCCCATGTTATTCCACATATTTTGGTTATTTACATGACCCCGTATCTTTAAGAAAGGACGGCGGCGAATTTGCAAATGAGTGTTTTGCAATTTTAAAGTGTCGAGTGTTAAATGGCCATTTTACGCAGCGTTTTTAGTCAAAATATACAGAAGCAACAGCTTTACCAAAAAGAGATATTTTACACGTAGTAATATATTTGTAAAATGCATGTTGTTGCAAAATATCAATATGGGTAAGGCTGTTGCTTATATCTAAACATAAATGACAAGATCTGAAAATGAGGCTATTTTTGCAGTTTTTGATAAAAGAATTTGAAACAAAACTATAAATACTGATGTCTGACAGTCTGGTGTGTTATGAACATCTGAATGATGTTGTTTGTTAGGTTTATAACACCGGAGTTCGGTATTTTTGTTATTTACTTTTTATAATACATTTTGAATTTAGAATACCCTATTCTTTAATAGACTTACAAAGAACCGCCATCAATCCTGATGAATTCAAAAAATGACAAAAACCACAGTCATATCCGTCCAAAAACCAAATCGTTAAGCTACAAATTATTTGCAATTAAAGAATTGCTGACGTAACGTAGCCTGAAGCTTTCTCTTAGCATGCTAAATGTATGAGTACATACGATCCTATCAATATGAAATTTAAAACCCGTAAAAATGCAATAAGACCTTTTTAACTAATCAAGTAATAGATAGTGCATGGTATTCGAAAGATGCATCCTTTTGATAAAACTCTAAAGTGTCAAACAATTTTAAATAGGAATGGTAATTCGTTTCTTTTTCAGGCATGCATCAATCTCAGCAGAAAAAAAAAACATCGCTTTAAATTTATTTTTATTTATTTGAAGGGAAGTTTTAACCTCAGCAAAGAACGTGTAATCTTTAAATTACTGTAAAATCTACTAGCAAAGCATCAAATACTGGATTTACACTCATCAGGAACGCTCACAACCAAACATTTGATGGCAAAGGATGTATTTGACAAATTATCATATGCATACACAGGCAAATGAATCTCGCGTGAACTTTACAACAAAAAAAAAGTATGATTTTGACTAAAATTTGAAAATTAAAATGTTAATTGAATAGTTTTGTTTTTAATATTCACGTGAAACTCACATGAATTGATTCCATGTGAGTTTCACGTATAAGCTCGTTTGAGGTGAAATTCACGTGAGATTCACATGAAATTCATGTTAGTGAAAATTCCTGTGTAGTATAAATATAAAAACAAGTTCCAAACACTACTTTGAAAATTTGATTCATATTAAGATGCAAAATGATCAAAAAGTAAACTTTATTTATATAAGAACCTTAAACCAAATTTAATTTTTGAAGACTATTTAAAACATCAAACTTTACATATAGAAAATTAATAACAAAACTAAGAATTAGTGAGAATAATTTAAATATAGAAAAAGGAAGACATTCTAATATTCCTAGAGATTATGCCTTAAATGTAACATATTAGAAGACGAAAAACATTTTTTTTTATTAGATTGTGAATTCAATAGGGAACGGAGAAACAATTTTTTTCATAATATAGAAATAAACTTTTCTGTTAAAGATTTGTCTGATGAAGAAAACTTGATTTTTATACTTACCATCAACACCAACACAATTAAATAAATTGAGGTCCTACATAAAAAAGTCATTAGAACTGAGGACAGGGGACTCTGGACTATTTACTGTTTAAAAGATTGTGTGTATATATATGTGAATTTCAGTTACTAGTATATTGTATACTTATTTTGTATTTGTCACAAACTTTTTGTTTAAAGTTTATATGGCAATAAACATTTGAATTGCATTGAATTATAAAGACAAACAATGCAAACAAACACAAAAAGAAAACAAACGAAAGATTGAGCATCAAGAACCCACTCAAAGTCAAAGGTTTGACTCGTCTATTCACGATGGCTGTGCAGTTCCTGTTCCGATAATATCTAGTTTCGTATTGATCTTGCCATGACAAAAATACGGCTATAACCCGAAATTATGATAAAACTGAAAACGAGCAATGACTCTACTATCAGTGGTTTTTCTTTTTTCCGAACAAAATATTTTATACATTTATACATTTTACATT
Source organism: Mytilus coruscus (assembly GCA_017311375.1). Classification (NCBI taxonomy): domain Eukaryota; kingdom Metazoa; phylum Mollusca; class Bivalvia; order Mytilida; family Mytilidae; genus Mytilus; species Mytilus coruscus. Next base: position 29,243,118 of record CM029597.1, on the reverse strand, counting down.
AACAAAGATCTATAACTGGATTAGTGAATTTGAATCAGGTGTATAATGTTTTCTGTATATGTTTCATTCCTATATATAGCTCTTATAGCTATCGATCAAATCTTTTGACTGTCGCTGATTTCACAGCGTAGAACATTGCACATTGTCAATGTTGTCATTAAGAACAGTTTTTTGCATTAATTTGACACCACACAATGACACAATGGTAGTTGAAAGTTATAAAAATGAATAACATCTATACGTAGAAAAAAACAGGAAATACAAGAACGCTTTTTCAAACGAAAAAAAAAAAAAAAAAATGATTCTGAAATTAAATACAAAATATTACTTAAAATAAAAAATATTTCCAAATAATTTTGAGAAGAATATTGAGATTATAATAATCTCTCAAATATTCTTTAAATTCCTAATGGCGGCAAAAAAACCGAAAAAGAACCTGATGTATAAGTACCATTAGATACCATCTTAAACAACTTAAACATATGGCCTTTGGATGTAAACAGAGAACTGTAACGCAAGAGTTTGGCAACTAGGCGAAATCTTGTGATATCGGGCGACCCTCGAGATTTTATTGACAATGTTAAAGTACGAAATTCAAACATTCTTATTTTCTAAATAAATCATAAAAATATTTAAAAAATGCCTGCAATACCCTATCCAGAAATCATTAAGATTGCCATGTTTTATAACATCAAAGTTGTACTATCAAATAATAGAAAGAAATATCACCATACCAACACCACCCTTGTTCTGAGACTTCGTTGCATTTGAATATTTTGATGTAACTTTTTTAGTTACATTGTAATTTCATTTGTTCATACAATCTTTCTTGTAAAATATACGTTTTTCGAACCTTTTAAACACATCCGGAAAAATTCTAGAAAGGAGGAATATTAAAAGAGAATTCAAAGATTACATCGTATGCTTGTGCGTGAAAAATAGTTTGATAATAATGAGAGAGCCGTACATGTATAATATTTTATCAGATTATACATGTATGGCCATTAAACTGAATTTCTAATCTCTAGTAGTTTATGTCTCTGATGTAACATCACTATAATTTCAAAGGGGACCTAGATTTTGAATTATAGTTGATATTGAGGGTAAAACAAACCCTTGTAATATATATATCAATTCATATTCTGTTAAGTCAGATATTTGAGAGTAAACTGATATGATATTATTGAGCAAATCATACAAAATTCTTTGTTACAATCGAAATTTTATTTTCAACACACAAACACTTTGCCTTCAACATTTGAATTGTATGTAGAATTAAGAAATAATAAATACATTAAAGTCATATCTATTAATATTTGATAATAAAAATATCTGTCCAATTTAGAAAAAAAGTATCTTACCATTAACAAATAATGCACAAAGAGGAATGAGAAATATTATCTCCTTCGTCATTCTCTGACTCCTGAAAATGACTGCATGTATTTTAACTGTTGTTTCATGTAAATACAATGCAAAATTAACCTATTGGTTCAAAAAGGTTGCACCTTCAAGTCAATCACTTTAAGGCATAGCCTCGTCTTATACATATACACATATATATACAGGCATGATATGTGTCAATCATTTGAGTATTAACTAGTATATGTAAGTAGGTAGTTAGTGTTATTCTAATATTCTCCATTTTGGTATTTTACATAAAAATTTGCTAATGTTAACTTTCAAACCACAGAGTATCCTCTACTAACGTCTTGGGATGGATTTGGAAGATAGAATAATTGTAGCCACTTGTTAAATAGTTAAGATTATAAATGGTGAATGTTCATAATTAATTTCTTAGTTTTATTATGTAGGTCTTGAATGTATGCGGCTTAAATGATTACATTTCTCAGTTCTTTTTTATTGATTGCCAACTGTCAGAGAGTGCGATCGTACTTAATATGATTATGACGAGTCGAGCAGATTGTCATATAAAAAGTCACAGAAAAGACGTATTTACAGTTGGGGTAGTTAGCCGAATTTGCTCCAACTGACTCTAGATCTAGCTACAAATAAGTATCTGACGTCACACAGCAATCACTTTTACGTTAAATGTTATTATTTATGATCCAAAAGGAAGTTTTGTCCAAGATTATATCGGAACTTGTGTGACATTAAGTAATGGCAGACAAATTTGCTCACAAGTGTAAATACGTCTATTCTTCATACGAAATGTCACACGTTATAAAACATTTTCGTATTGTTAAATGTAAAATGAGGAAATATGGTATGATTGCATAGAGACGAATATGCACCAGAGACCAAATGACATAGATGTTAGCAAATGTAGGTCACCGTACGGCATTCAACAAATAAGCAAAATCAATACTGCATAGCAAGCTATAAAAGGCCTCGGCAAATCAAAACATAAAACAGTACAAACGAGAACACCAAAAGCCTCATTTATGTACAAGACAACAAACGAAATGATAAATATAACATACAGCAACAAACGACAAATACTGAATTACTGGCTCCTGATTTGGGACAGGCACATACAGAATGTGTCGCGATTAAACATGTTTGGGTGGTGGCGATGGCAACCCCTGACCTGGGATAGCTCAAAATAAAAAAAAACAAACAAAAAATCAATTGAAAAGTTAAAGCTGTTATCTATCTCCAGCATGTAGAGATAAATAATAATTATATCTCAGTTTTCGTCTGATCTTAAAATTCTTCTTTGGTAACATTTTTGTATTTTAGCCAGTTTACGAGGTACCGCTCAAGTCGTGGTTTCGGGCAGTAACTTTAAAGTTACACAAATTAAAAAAAAGTTTTTGTTTAATTTCAGGCTCTGTTCATAAATACTTTCGATGCACATATCACCAAAGACCATCGGAATGTTGAAGACATAAATGAAATACCATTCCCGAGCCCAATTATGAAACTTAAAGTTGCGCTAGATCTGTTAGTGAGAAATTTAAAACATTTGTCCTTAAAAACGAGAAAATATGATTCCAAAACTATTGAGATAATGCATGCCGATTTTAAAAAATGAACTTCGAATAAATTGTTTGTTAAAAAAAGAAAATAAAAAAACCACTCATACCTTTTCTTAAATACGGATAGTTCATATCAGACAATCTTTTCCATTTTTTGTATTGACCATTTACCAATTTCAATTATTAGATCGTTTTTGTTTACCAATTTTTAGTGTGATTTTGAACGTTATCTGTGAATAATTTGATATTTTTTAGTTGTTTTGATCACATATTGTTTTTTTTTATGTGATATTTTCAGTACAACAAGTAATATTTTTTGTTGCATGAATTTTGACCTCATATAATTTTTTAATTGAAGTCTATGTTAAGAATTTCAAATTACTTAAAGGTGTTCTGTCATCAAGGATACACTCACCCTGCTGCTAGTGCTCTAAACATGCTTAAGCACGATATTGAAAACTTAATTATTTCCCCTAAAGATTACACTAATACCAATTAACCTGCGTTGGGTGCTTGTAAAGAAAAGATAACCGCATCGCTTTTCCAGTTCATTGATTTAGGAAAAATCACACAAAGGCGCTTCTAAACCATGTGTTGTACCTAAAGACAAACTGCGGAAAATTAAAGGTATTACCGAATTTGTTGTTTATGATGCAAAGTGTACATTCTCCCCATTCTATTTATGACTCTCCATGCAGTTAGAGCATAAATAAGGGTCACAAACTATAAATAAAACTTTGTATTTACATGGGTTTTGTGCTGCCTCAGCAAAGTTATGCGATGTATGACAAGCATTGCTATGGACGAGATTAATCGTATTCAAGACGGTCTTCATTTCCAGACAGCGTTGTTTATATACATATTAAAAAGGAAGCAGAAGATGACAAAGGGACATTTGAAAATCATTATTCGAAATAAACTAACAATACCATTACAAAAGCGAAGGACGACGAAAAGAAAAACAAATTCACAAATTACTACAGGGAAAACTACAGATTGAGCAATACGAACTCAACCAAAATCTGGGGGTGATCTCAGATGCTCCTGAAGGATAAGCCGATCAAAGCGGGAATTAATATTGACCTTCACACAAAGTCAACTGATGGTTTCATTCCAGAGGAAGAACAGTCTTTAGGGTAAGTCAGTCTTCAGTAGATTCGTGTAGGCGTCAGATGAAAGTTAAGAGGGGTAAAAATAGAACGTTACAGTCGACTGACAGTGCATCATCGTTTTCGGCATGTCTACCTGTCACTAAACCAAAGTTAAGAGGAGTTCCTAATCGTGTTCCAAAAAAATTCAAATTGTGCTGAAGAAATAAGAAAAAACCCAACAAAAAAGACTCTTTAGGTAATGTTGCGCTTCATATCAATGAGATATTGTAAACTGTTCTGTTCAGTTATTCCATTAATGGACATTATATAACAGTACTCTTTCTGTCTTGTGTTGTACGCTCCAAATGTTGATGCAAAACCAGGTGATATGTCAACGGTGTACAAGACAACGGAACATTGTTAATGTACGACAAAGTCTTTTAGAAAAATGTATTTGATTCAAACAATCGACCAGCAACCATATGCAATTGAAAAACTGGCAGATTGGTCAAAGGAACATGTTCATAGTTTAGATAGCTTTCATACTCTCCCTGGTTTCATTTAGTCAATTTGGAAACTTTGGGACGATGGCAGTCTGAATGGTTTGTTGATTGATTATTCTGTTTATGCAGCATGCAATGTTAATATTGGAAACGTGAATCATTCTTCATATAAGTGTAATTATAATAATTTAATACTTCTTTTTGTAACTGTATAGGGTGGTAAAAGCTGAGATCGTGTGCAATTTGTTTTTAACCACGGACCGTTTCCTCGCTTCATACAAAGTTTGCCTCGGTCAACGCTTTACACCCCATAAAAATTTCGAACAGAAACTCTTAACTCTTAAATAGAAATATGTTGTCAAAGGTTAAATTGTAATTCAATTGATCAAATCTTATAAAAAGAATCAGTTATTTGAAGCCATACAATAAACAACAAGTTAATATTTAGCTAATGGTGTTCCCTGATTGGAAGTTATATTTTTACTACATGTTATAGTGACAAAGTTTTTAATGATATCACTAGTAACCAATTTGGATCTGAAACGGTCATTTCGATCTTAGCAGCTCTCAACAGATTGAACAATAAATTATTGCGTCATTTAAAATGATCGTTTGAGAGGATAATGTATTAACTAGTGTATGTGTGACTGATTGTTTTTAAGGTAATGATTGCTCTTATAATTAAAGGATTACTCATCCATCCATATCAAATATATACCAATGTCATTTGAAAATCATACACAATATGATGAACGAATTTTAGAATATCAGCCAAACACTTAAAGTAACGGAACCCGTCGTCTATAATTCAGCTTAAGGATAACAGGAATTTTTAAAATACAGTAAGACAGTAAAACAGTATAACAAATCACACCAATCACCATCACTTCTGAAAAAAAAGCGTATGAACATAGAAAAATAACAACGAACAACATACATGTACTTCATGTTTTGTAAAATCTGAAGTATTCTGCATTTTGACGCTGATCGTTTTTTTCATTTTGTAAGATATCTGTTGGAAACATCTACGATCCGTGAAAAGCTTATACAAGTTATATTAACTTGTCTAATATGTCAGTAGCTCCATTTTCTGTATATTTATCCGCATAAATGATACATCTATGTTTTGAAGATAAACATCATTAAGACCACATTCATTTGAATTTTGACAGGAATACGTATTTGAGGGTGTAAAACATGAACAACTATGTGAAAGATTAGTCGATTACACTCATGTAAAAAGATGACTCAACCAATATTCTAGACTTAACATTTGAACACCAGACGCGCCCTTTGTCCACAAAAGTGGACTAATCAGTGACGCTTCTTTAAAAAAAAAAATTAACAGGCCAAAATAATGTTCGAAGTTGAAGAGTAATTGTCCGCAAAGGAGAGAAGACTTATGCTGAAGTAAAGAGATTCGAATGGATCATGCTTATGGCGAATTTTGTTCAGATCGAGTACCTCTTTGTAAGGAATTTAAAAGCTTCTTTCTGTATAGGTGAGCGAGAATAAGAAGGAACACTATTATTTTTTGCTATTGTTTTAATCGCAACTCCATAATATGTTTAATTTTTTAGGCACAAAGATGTATTTTCCAAATATATTTATTACGAGAAATTAAAACTTAAACATGTGTATTGTATCTGTTCCGAGCAAAATGACGGACGCTTACATTTCCAATTTCTAATTTTCTTTTTTATGGTGATGTTCGTTCTTTTTTCCTTTTCTTACATGTGTAATATACCCTAAATCGTCCGCTAGTCTCCGTAGGGACGTTTGAGATTTCAACATCTCAAATCTACGATAACTGGTACATTGTAAAAGTCAGGATAATGTGCCCATAAATTAATAAAACTTTTTTTTTTATTCTTTATTCTATATACACATGCTTGGTTCGGGAATTCGGAATATTGCATCCTTTTTTTATTGTGATACTGTTTACTGTGCTCACATTTTAAGATAAACCTATTTGTTGTTGACATAAACTTATTCTTAAAGAGTGTGTTCCGTTTTAATTATTACACCTCAATTTTAATAAAATTGAGAATGGAAATGGGGAATGTGTCAAAGAGACAACAACCCGACCAAAATCTTTTTTAATTTCCAGTAAAATATTTTAAAATGATCGAAACAGCATTTAACAAGGCCATGTTTTTTATCCATCTGCGTATGACGTCTTAGTAGCATTCATTTTACTTTACATATTCTAAAATATAACCAATGTAGTATTACCTGTTTCTACCTGAAATAGCGAGCTTCCTGTTATAGCTAAGCTAGAACATGTTGAACCTGCTTTTCATATGCGGTTATTTCCTTATGTGGTGGCATCCAGTTGGTATCTGAACTGTGTAGGTTTGTGATTGCGTGCTTGACTATTACGACATATGGTATACATTGAGAATTGGGGACGTTCGTGCGCACGTTAAATTGGTTTCAAACAAATCCATTTGAGCCTCTGCCGTGTCAGGCTATCTGGACCGTATGTTGTTCTATGTTCATACGGTTATTTTCTTGGAAATGATGGAGATTGGTGTTATCCGTTATACTGTTATACAGTCTTACTGTATTTTGATAATTACTGTTATCATTAATATGAATTATCAATCAACACTTATGGTCTTATGTCCTTTGAGACTTATAGTTTGGCTTTGCACAATGTCATGCTTTTCAAACTACATATGACTTCTATATACTAAATCCGCTGGATATGTACTGATTGATTTTTACATGGAAGTTTGAAAAAGATATTTGTCAGTTGGTAATTGTTTTTCAGGATCTTTTATATAAGTTTTGTTAATGTTGAATGCTGCTTAGTTAGTGAAATTTATAATTTTATGAAGTTGGTGCGTCCTAGGCGCTTTTTTGATATACAGTAATCAGGAACGACACTCAAACTTAATCATTTGAAAGCCAGTGATGTGTGAAAATGCTGCAACGTGAGGAGCTGTATTACCAAAAAGGAGCTAAGTTCATATTAGTCAACAGTGCCTGAGGAGTTGATCCTTAGTGTCAAAATAACTGCAAAATTTATGAGCGGGTAATTTTAGTATATATTATAAATTATGTCAGTATGAAAGCAATGACTACTGATCAAATGATAGGGTCGGGGACTTACAGTCTACCAGCAACTGTCGAACAGTGCTAGTAATGAAATTAAAACTTGATAAATTTCGTGCGTCAAAAGCGCTTTTCCGGACTTAACTTCATCAGGAACGATCAAAGCATTTCATTTAAAAGTCAGGGATGCATTAATACGCTTCAATGAAGGGGCTATATGACAAATAACGACCTAAAAAATAGCAAAATTGATCAGAAATCAACTTTGCTTGAGGCAGTTAAAACCTTAGTTTCTCAATAATTTCGTAATTAATGAGCCGGGAATTTTAAATCAGTATATGTTATAAATCATGTCAGAACCAAAGCACTGAGCACTGAGTTGATGATATCCTCGTGGACTAACAAACAAACAGTGGCGGTATTGACCCAATGCTAGTAAATATTTATACACTTTATTAAATTTCATATATCCGAAGCGCACTTCTGGATTTAACCCATACCTGTGTACGTTATTTTATTTGGCGGCATTTTGTCCAAGGTTATGGTTGTCTTTCTGATATTGTTTTACATCTAACCCCTTGTTTTATTTATTTTGTATTTACATTGTGTCATAGATCAAATTTGCTCTTTCAGTGTATATTCACTTGTTTTTGTAAATATGTCTTTTGATTGAGTTAAGCCATTGCAATTGATATTTCATAGTGTGTCTTTTTTTTTGTGATGTTACACTATTGTTTCAGGTTAGGGTGAAGGTTGGCGCCTACATACCAGCCTTCGATTATGGGCTTATTTAAGAATAATGTCCGCCATGTTTGATTTTACCGGAAGTGGTGCATTTTTTCAAATTGCCTCCCTATCTGAAATCAAAGAGTAATATTAGAGGAAGCTTTTTGCCAAGTTTCATGCTTGTAGCAGGATGTGCACAATTTTTCAAGAAGCCGCCGTACTATGAGAACGTCAAGGCCAAAAACGAAAGACGACAAACATGTCCCAAAAACATAACATAAAAATTAAAGCCTAAGAAATACGAATCTCAACAATTTATTTAAAGGAAAATCCTTGAAGTATCAAAAATTTGACTACAATAACATGCTAAATTAAATATAGACCTGGAGAGAAAATGACAAGGTAACTGCGTATAGGCTCATATAATATAAGAGATAAATGTTATTTATTCGCAGCTTTATAGACGATAAGTCCCAAGTCAGAAGCCTGTTAGTGGTTGTTGTTTATTGCAGTTTCTCAAATTTTGTTTTACTTTAAGTTATATTAACTTGTCTTATGTCACTACTGCTCCATTTTATAAGTTATAAGTTAGTTGCCGTTAGTTTTCTCAATTAAATTGTTTCATATTTTGCATGTCGGGGCCTTTTATTGCAGACTATATGGTATGTTTTTTTCCTCAGTGTTGGGGGACGTACGATTGCCTATATAGTTGCTTACATCCACTTCATTTGAAATTTGGTGGATAGTTGTCTTATTGACAATCATATCACATCTCCCTATTTTTATATTAAACTATTTTTTTATGAATTGAACATCTATCAACTACGGAAGAAATAAGGCCTAGGGCCATCCTTTTTTATTTATATTTTTCAAATTGTCGACTTTTCCTTGGAATTATCAACTTTAATCTTGGAATTAACAACATTAATCTTGGAATTATCAACTTTACTCTTGGAATTATCAATACTAAACTTGGAAATTTCAACTTTAATCTTGGAATTTCCAACTTTAATCTTGAAATTATCAACTTTAATCTTACAATTATCAACATTAAACTTGGAAATTCCAACTTTAATATTGGAATTATCAACTTTAATCTTGGAAATGACTGATATTTTACTTCTATCCCATATTTAATTGTATTTCTCCGTATAGTTAATCTACTTATATAGCCCATAGTTTATTGTGTTTCTCCGTATACGTAATCTACTTTTATTTATTTTCGCGTCTAAAATTTTTGTAAAATATTAAAGAAAAATAGTAGTGAATCTAAAGTCTTGTATATCTTCACGAAGTCTAATATCCACGAAAAGGGGGAGAGGGGGCTGTAGCTTCCTATTAATTGGTATACGTGAATTTGCCAAAAATATGGGTCGTAATTTTGCGAGATTTTATATATATGACATTACTTTTTAATGACATTTTATATTGATATTGATATGCATTGTTTTTTCATAACTTTAATTTAATTTTGGGTATGTTCTACACTTCTTATATAAATATGTTAACTGGAAATCTTATCTTAATGGCCAATTGTGGTATTTGAATCAATCAGGGACTTTATATTTACATAAATATAAAGCCCTTGGATCTGTGCATTTTAAAACTAAAATATTGTATATAAGTAAAGGTCATTCTTTGTATATAAGGTACCAAATATAAGTGAATGTTATATAAAAAATTGGTAAATGTTTTAGGCAAAAATGGCACATCCCTACCAAAAAATTTCGAAGTTACCCCCGCCCCCTTCCGGTGATGTCAAAATTTAAATATCCATTTGTAATTATGTATGCAGTACATGCATTTATTATATTATATTGCTGAATATGCAGATATGCATCGATGTTTACAATAGCAATCACCAACAAAAAGTAAAGTAAAGCACACCAAACAGAAGTGCACTGTTTGGCAGAGGCAAGAGTCCAGTGAGTTAAAAGTAACGATGTTCTCAATTCAGGGATTCACTCGATTAATAAAAGTCGATAAAAATCAGTGTCGGACTAATGAGTGTCGGAAGATAAAAGTTTTATGTTGATTATTCCAAGATTAAAGTTGATAATTCCAAGATTAAAGTTGAAAACTCCAAGATTAAAGTTGATAATTTCAAGATTAAAGTTGGAAATTCCAAGATTAAAGTTGATAATTCCAAGATTAATGTTGATAATTCCAAGATTTATGTTAATAATTCCAAGATTAAGGTCGACAATTTGAAAAAAATAAATAAAAAAGGATGGCCCTAATACGCTTCCGTAATCAACGCCTTGAAATCATTATCTACAGTCAACTCTAAAGAATAATGAATACTAGTACTAATGCTTTAATAACTTATATATAGATGCCTTCAATTAAAACTGTACTATCTTTGACAAAACCATCCTAATAATAAATCATTTACATGTCAACATGATCATCATTATTTTATTTTATTTAAACATTTAGATCAACATATGTACAACCCGCGGAATACTATTACAATATGTCTCAAATACAGGTTAGTCTAAATCACTTCGTAGGAGAATTTTTTTACATTATAATAGCTCATCGCGTGTTTAGTAGTATTGCAGCAATATTGGTACCGCTAGTTAAATTTGATTGTAACTCACGGGGTTTAACTGAGTCAGCTGAAAAAAGCTTCGATTAACAGCTATGCTTAAACTATAAAGGATTTAAATGTGTTGATTTTTATTTTAAATGTCGCATTAAATCTAATTAAACTTGTCAAAATATCTTGAGAGCAACACTTAGTAAAGACAGGTGTCTACTCAATAAATGATTGATTGTTGGTTGCTTAACTCAGGTGGCAAATATTTCATGCATGTTCAAGACGAGAACAGGTTAATAAATAAAATAGGCAGGTACTGTAACAGAGACCGTCTGAGATGATGGTCGGGGATATTTGAACTGCTATTGGAAAATGGGGGCACATTGGAATTGGACAGACATTTTGCCTTGTAACGGACAACCTCAAAGAGGTGTTGCAAGGGTTCTTAACATGCAGAGAGCGTGGTACACTCTTTACACGAGGCATCGGATTTAACGTCACCATTCTGACCGGACTTGGCTGCGTACTTGTACGTCCCGTACAGCCAAACGGACTCCCCACTTTGTCAAAGGTGTTACTGCTGGTCGGAAGAAGACCTGTAGTGACAATATTTCTATTCCCCAGTGACCCTTGGTGAACACAATAACTGGTTAAATATAGTATATATGTACAAAAGGAGGACTCTATTAAGTAAGAATTCAACAGAATCTTATCAATATAAAGAACAATTTCTGCAAAAACACACAGCTTGGTGAAACATCCAGATTAAGAACAGTGTTGCACGAAAAAAGAAGGGTTTAGTTTATACATTATAGACTTTAGAGGATAAGCAAGGAAAAAATTATATATTTTTAAAATTATAATTCGTGTCAGGTTATTGACAATCACTGTTTAACCAGTCAAATATCATAAACATGTGGACCTTATTCTCACATGCTGCTTTCAGACTGTCAATTATTAAACACATTGAATTGACTTCGATGTATATTGTTTTCGTTTTTGCCAGCAATAAAAAAAGTACAAAATTATATTGGATAAAAGGGGCAAAAGATACCAGAGGGGCATTCAAACTCATAAGTCGAAAATAAATTTACAACGCCTTGGCAAAAAAACATAAAAGACCAAAAGACAAACAACGGTATACAAAACACAACATAGAAAATCAAAGATTGAACAACACGAACCTCACCCAAAACCGGGAGATATCAGGTGCTCCGGAAGGGTAAGCATATTCTGCTAAACTAGTGGCAACCGTCGTGTTGCTCATATAAGTAAATCATGCACTCGGTAGAAAATCCAACATCATTATAAAAAACAGTAGATATGACAAGAACAACACTTCCCACACAACCAATGTACATTGAGGACATTCTAGGATTGTGGGCGCTCTGGTGGCTTCTTCTGTAAGATGATAATGATTTGAAATCAACTTTATAAGGACTATTAAGGCTCGTATCATCAGTACTATTCACATTTTCAGAACGATCGCTTGTACACTGTATGATGCAATCCATAGCAGATGCCGATATGACTGGCCCTAAAAACGTGCATGGCAAGATTGTGGCATTATCTGATTGTACAACTGACATTTTTTCCGTGGTAAAAGTGTCGCTTGTAATTCTTTGATGTCCTGTTGAACCTGTACTAGATACGGTATTTACATCATATGGGGTTGTTGCTTTTGATAGTATGGTAGGATGTGTATCGAATGCAGATGTATACGTCGTGGTTAGTATCTCAGCTGAGGTGCTTTCCGTCTGTGTAGACATTTGGGTTGAAGCGGTAGTTTGTGAGTTATCAATTGCTGAAAATTTAATATTTAAAAAGTTATTGTATATTTAAACCGAACATAAATATCGGATTACATGTTATTATGCCATAATTGCTCTTTACATTTAACAGTTGTTTTAAAAAAAATATAAAAAAAGAAGAGCATAAGCATAATCTTTGACAATATTTTCTTACAAATTACAAACTGTTGAAATTAAAAATATATGCAATCACCACGAAACACAATACACAAACAACTAACAAAAATAACAAAAGCCACAACGGATAAATCCTAGATTATTGACAGGCAAATAATTTAGTAAATGCTTGAAGTAATTTGTGAAAACGAAATTCCTGACCTTATGTAATACTAGTTATACAAAAAATACGTTGAAACTTCATAGAAATCGTATACATCACTACATACACGGGTGTAGCGAACGTGTTCAGTACTACACACACCATAAGAAAATCAAAGAAACATCACCCTCCGTAAAGGAAAACTATATATCGCATCGAAAAATCGTTTAGTTTTGTCATGAATCAATTGTATATAGTATTCCGTGTACAGCTAAAATATCCATATCTAGTAAAAGACAACTTTTGTTGTGTTGAATAGATTGATCAAAAGCCAGTTCCATTTGGGTAATTTTCTTTAGTGAAATAAGACAATTCTTGATTACGGAAATCGAAAATATCATAAAGGTAACTGTAAGTGTTATTAACAATTTCGAGTTTGCTAGCAATTAGAAAGAAATTTACAACATAAGTTGGTCGTAATATAAATAAAGGCAACAATAGTATACCGCTGTTCAATAGTCTTAATTCGATTAAAGCAAACGCAAATCCGGGTAACAAACTAAAATCGAGGGAAACACATGGAAACACATCAACTATAAGAGGAAAACAACCGAACAACAGAAACACTGAACTACAACAAAAGCAAACACCAACATACAAAGAAACTGACTGTAGATAATAACTGCTATATTCCTGACTGGGTACAGGACATTTTAAGAAAAAATGGTGCGTTGAACCTGGTTTTATGGCTAGCCAAACCTAACGCTTATATGGCAATGTTAAAAATACCGATAAAATGACAACACTACGTGACATGAATACAGTACAAACAAACGAAAGAACTCTCAGCACAGAGAAATACATAAATAAATAATATAGTTGTCAATTAACATGTTAACTGCAGAATAACAACGGACACCTCCCATGAATTTACGACAGCACACCAGGACACCACAAACGAAATATAAACAATACCTGCAAACATGGATATTAATTTTTGTTACTGATGGAGTAAATAAACAACAACAATTATTCAAAATTACAACAGATACGTACACGTTCTAACATAGTAACCGAGACTTTACATTGTGTAAGTAAGCACTTGTAATGATAATACTAAATGATTATAATGTTATGGACAAAACAAGGACTACAGATGCATACCCCTTACCATCTATCTCGCAAATTATTTTTTCCAATGTTGTACATTCTCCATTGTAGAACTGGCCATTCTGAATATATGCACAGATGTAATCTAGATTTCGCTTGGTTGGTTCAAATTTAGAGCCTGAAAAAAAATTAGATTTAAATAATATAATAATGTTTACAAACGTTCTAAACTTCCAACTCCCTTAGATAAAGTTGATATTCGATGCAAGTAACCGGACAAGAAGAAATCCATTTGTATATTTTGTTTCTTCTTAATTTTGAACTTAAAAAATCTGTACTAGTATAGCAGCTCAGAAATTATTAGGAATTATAATAATTTTTTTTATAGAATCGTGTGAACAGGCTCTTGAAAATGTAGTTTCAAATATAAGATCGACTCCTTACAAACATCACAAGCATTATTTACGTTACAAGCCCATAGTTTGAATGCAAACTTTGTTTCCACGTGTAATCTGCTGTATTGGAACATTTTTAACTTTTCATTTTAATATTTTAAGTCTATACCTTTTAGAAATGATAATCCGGTTTGGTTTGTTATTCAGCCTATTTTTGAATCCTTTAATGTTGCAAAACTAGTTTTTCCTCCCGCAGCCCAATGTACGCCAGTCAATTCAATCAATCTTACGACTCCCAATCTACTAGAGAAAACATTACAACATGTTGTGTTCTTTCAGATTCGCTCAAAATGTCCTTTAAATATTGGGTGTGTACTACGTGTAATTTTTAGTTAAGTTTGTTTCAATTGAAACTAAAATTTGTTTGGTAAACACTGCTCCTTTTTCGTGATATAGATTATATTTAAAATTACACGCACTCGTATTATATACATATAATGAAGGTGATGTCAAGGAAGCAGTAAAAACAGAATATCAAAACACAACAGAAATAGTCATGTTCAAATTAAAAAGATGCTTACTGTCAAAGTACAGATTAGACTAATTAATATCAGTACCATCCTCCCATGTGTAAATATGATCTGCGTCATAATCTGTTACTCCTACCCAACAGTGACTGTAGAGGAAAAACAAATATTCAAATATGATAGGAATACATGCAATTTTCGATCTCCAGACTCCAACTATTGACATTAACCCTTACATTATAATAAGTTTTACAATTGATATATTTTACAGAAATAATTGAAAGTTAATAAAAAGTCGTTAGAACTGTGTTTCAGTAAACTTTATTCACTTAATCTCTAGAAGTTTCTCCAGTAAAATAGGGGGGAAAAAATAACCCAAAAGACACAAAGCGCATTATAGCCTTATCACACACACATATATATATATATATATATATATATATATATATTTTATTTCAATGTTTTGGCATAAAAAGTTTTGTAATTCCGTAATTTGGTGGACGTTACTTGATTTCCTGTAGTTTTACAGATATCTGATGAAAATAAAGCGTACAAAACATTTTGAACCACCACACATACTGTTCTTAATGTGATACTACTGAAATTTACTTTAAAATAGTTTTGGATCCTGAAATAGTCAAACCCATGGTGTATAGGAGGCAACTCTTTATGTTTGTCTCCTTATAGACATAGGAAAAGCATTGGTTTCAAAACATAAAACTTTCGCACGGGAACGAACAAAAGGACAAATTCAAGAAAACTCTATTGTTTTGACAACACTTTCCGTTAACATTTCAGCTATGTTTGAGCAAGTTACGGTGTGTATAAAAAAAAATCGAGAATTGTTTTAATGTCCCTGGTGAATGCATTAGAACTTAAAAGATGCATTCAAGAGGCACAGCATTATTCGGTGACATGTAATAATAGATTGTTATTGGCTTTACTATAAGACATCGATTGTAACAGCAGTATATGTACTGTATGTTTGAAAAGAACAGGCCATGCACACCAGAGTAAAAAATAAAATTTTGAATGCTGAATGAATCATTATCAATAAGCTGTTAGATTACAAAGAAATAAAGGAATATTGGACTCCTTGTTATCTAATGTATCGCCATTTGTAGCGAATCACATTAGAAGCATTCTGTAACATTGAAAATCCGATAAAAAACTGATAAATATTTAAAATCTGTACCAAGTCACAATGAATTGTTACAGTTATGTAGTCAATTTTGACATATATGCTGAAAGATGTTAAAGTGTCATGCAAATCACAGTATTATTTCTGGTGTCACTCGTGTAGGCGTAGTAGTACATGCGCAGTAAATGATGTACACACATCCATCATTTATCAATAAAGCCCCCCAAAGGAACTGCAAAATACGCAACAGTAAGCGCGGGACTGATTATTGATGAAGGTGGTTATTTTCCTCAGGAAAACGACATTTTTGAAATATGAAAATGTAGCTGATATTTTTCACGATGTATTTTATCATTTATTTGTTATGAATTATGTTTGTGCTATTTCAACACAGAGAATCCTGTCATTCATTTACTTGTACTCTTAGTAGTTCTTTTACACTTCAAACCTTTCGTTCCGAAAAGGATCGACACTGACGATACAAACTGCGCCAAACAGTTTATTTGTATTAAATATTTATTTTTCATCTTTTTTTGTAAACAGTTACATTCTTATTGTTATAGTTTCACGATTCTAAAGCCATGTGCATTTTGTTTGTGTAGCATTTTGATCGAAAACATATTGTGTTTACTAGTTACGTGCTTTTTTAAGGATCATATAGTGTTTTTCTTAATAATATGTATTATGTTATTCACATAATCACTGTAAACTTAGTTTCCTTCTTAATCAGCATGAACTGCAGTGATGTTTGTAATAGTAAAAGTTCAATGATAAGTTAATATTGATATTAAAAGACTTTCGAACAAAAAGGGTTGTTCAGATCCCAGAGCCCAAAGACCGAGTGGATTTGAACAGCCCGTTTTGTGAGGAGGTCATTTAATGTCAATTTTAACTTTATCATTGAACTTTTACTGACTTACAAGCCGTCAAAACATAAAAAAGTACGCAAAAAAACACTTGCAGAAGCCTAATTCCCCTGAATTGGACGAGTCTAAATATATTCAACTTAAATGATAGTTAAACAGTACTCACAGACAGACTGATATATACAAATAACAGTTACCTAAATGCAATGGAAACGGACCGATTAAATGGCAGTAAATCATTTAATTATTTATTAATTATATTGTTTTAGCATTAAAATAACACCATAGGAAAGTTTTACAAAATTAAGGGGTAAATTTATATTTTCGAATTCCAACTTTTCAAATTAACGATTTTTTATTTTATAAATGAGTAACTCAAAACCCTATACAGACCTCATTTATAACTGACCAAGGAATGTTCTGTACAAAAACTTCTTGTAATATATATTTGATGTTTTTAATCTGTTAGTAATCATGAAATAGATTCGTAAAGACCAGACCATATGAAAACAGTAAGTAAACGCTTCCAACAATTAGTTATTTAAACAACTTGTTTGACAACTTCTAATCGAACAGATCTAGATGCATAAGGTCCTTCACAATATTAATATTCAGGTTAATGTTCATTTTGGTTTGGATTCTGTAATTTTCCTAGACAACATTACACGCAAATCCAATATAATTAGTGTTGTCTGTTCAGTCCAATTGATTAATAAATCTTGTTTCGTTTTTTTGTTAAATAAAAAAACTATGCCTGTAAGCTTAGTAGCCTAAATGTAACATCTTTATCATCAAGTTATGAGGTTTCAGTGGCTCGATCAAAACGTGGATAGATGAGATATTTTCGCAAGGTTGATCATCATTCTTAAGGTTCGTCTAAAGGAATTGAAAAATACGGCCGTGTTTACACCACAAAATCTACTCTGAGTACAGACAAACCGATGCTTTTAGGAAAGTTGTAAGGCCTGGCTGGACCTAGATACACAAAAGTTGTATGTAGTTTATGTTTCAGAAAATTAAAAACTTACCTGGATTTTGATGTGCATTTTTTCCAGTCTGCAGAAGATAGCAAAATAAACTAACACCTGAGTTTCATTGATTCGGTCCACTCAGTTACACAGTTTAAATCACCTATTGTTTGGAGATGCCTATTGTCCATCTATTGTCCATTTCAATCAATATAACTCACAACATGTATTTTATGAGGGGAGCTTCTCAAACCTCTTTCCCAACTTAGTTTATTTTGGCACCTTCTGCAGGAATGAAAACAAAAAATGAATAGCAAAATCTAGTTAAGTTTTTAATATTCTGAAACCTAAAATGAATTCAATTTTTTTTTTATCTTGGTCCAGCCAGGCTCTAAAACTTTTCCAGGTGCACAGGTTTGTCTGTACTCAGGGGGAAATTTTTGGTGTAAATACGGCCATATTTGCGAAAAGGTTATGATGAACATTAAATTAAAATACAATGTATTATATGAAAACAGACAATTTTATTTTAATCGTCCATCATTCCCTTTTCATGTCTAAATGAAGCATAAACACCTTGAAAAAAACTTTAACCTTTTCTTAGTTTTATAATCGCCTGACATAATCATATAATTATAAATCGTAAACAGTAGATAACAAACAGCTGCGCCATGAGCGCATGATACGCCTGTCGCTTTTTCAAAGAATAAAGTTCAATAACTTCTCAATGTCATATCAGAAGTTTATAAAAAAAAAACTAAAGGGAGGTTAATAGATATAAACCAGTAACCAACGTTTCACGAAAACTGCTCAAAGCACTTTTGAGTTATTGTCCGAAAACTGGGAAATCACCCCTTTTTTATGAATAAAATCTCATAACTCGGAAATGTAAAATCTAAAATTTATAAAAATCTAAAGGGAGCTTATGTCAATAGATATAAACAATTCACCAAAGTTTCATGAAAACTGCTCAAAGCGTTTTTGAGTTATTGTCCGAAAACTGGAAAATCTCCCTTTTTTAATGAATAAAACCCCATAACTCGGAAACGTAAAATCTAAAATTCATAAAAATCGAAAGGGAGATCACATCAATAGATATTACCAATTCACCAAAGTTGCTTGCAAATTGGTGAAAGTTTTTTTAAGTTATTGTCAGAAAACTGGAAAATCCTCCTTTTTTAATGAATAACACCCCATAACTCGGAAACGTAAAAATCTAAAATTTATAAAAATCGAAAGGGAGCTCACGTCAATAGATATAAACAATTCATCAAAGTTTCATGCAATTGGTTAAAGCGCTTTTGAGTTATTGTCCGACATGTTGACGACGAACGGACAGACGGACGGACGGATAACGGTATACCATAATACGTTCGTAAACGGGCGTATATAAACCAGAGTAAAGAAATATATTTTTTTTATAAGTGTTCAGTTATGTAGTAAATTACAAAAAAATAACAAAACAAAAAGAAAAACATCAAAAAATTTTCACTATTATTGAATGATTTAAATGGAAATTTTACATTATAACATTTTACAAGATCTTGTCTTCGTGTACTATGTACATGGAATAATTTATAAAGTTGATGGATGGTTGTTTGCTTTACGTCCAGTGGCAAACATTTCATACATGTTCATGACGAGAACACATACATTTTAAATACAATTAAAATTAACTATAGGTCTTGCAATAGAAGGTCGACGGCGAGGTTGGACGTGAAACTTGGAATACCACTGGAAAATGAGGGTATATTGAATGGGGACAGAAATTTAGCCTTGCAACAGCTAGCCACAGCCGGACCCCTCAAATAATTGGTGTAAGAGTTTTTAATTTGCAGAGAGCGTTGATCCATGGAATCTACTCTGAAGTCGGCTAACGATATTCACGTGTAGTTTGCAATATCATTTAATGCATCTAATTTAAGTTAAATACTTTTAGCTCGCTGTAGTAACTGTGAGATTCTGTGAAACTGTTTATTGTACTTGAGTTTTTGGTGTTCGTCTCGAGAGCGATAGGTCGTTGTTTTGAATTCCGACCGAGTCAAACAAAGACGTTAAAATTGATATTTGCTGTTTCAACGCTAAACACGCGTCATTTAGGAGTAAGAGCACAGACTAGTCGGTTCGGAGTTGGAAATGTGTCCGTGTGAGGACTTTTCCTCCTTTGAACTGTTAACTTGGGAACTTACACGTTAAAAATCCGGCTCAGCGTGTCGGTCTAGTACAAAGCAGGGTTAATATTCATATTATATTTACATATTTTCGTCCTGAATATGCATTTAATTTGCCGCTGGACGTCATCCATTATCATCATTTATTTTACCGTTGCTATACAGTATAGTGTTTTTCTTCTACTGGTTTATATTACATCTTCTTTAATTTCCATTGCACCGATCGAAATTAAAAAAGGGCAGGTGATATTTTTCAACCAAACACTTGTGCCAGTTGGGATATCTTTGACGGTAAATAATTTTAAATCAAGTGTGCCTGTTGGGATATCTTTGACGGTTAATACTATTAAATTTAATCCGTATTTTTTAGTCATGGGCGGTTTTGAGCTTATTATTCTGTATATGCATCTTTCTATTACAAAAGACTGTATGTTGACTCTTAATGTTTTGATTTGTCTGTGTCGTTGGGTTGCTGTCGCATTAATGTATACCTTTATCTCCTTTTATTCAAAACCAAAGGATTGACTTGGGTATAGAAATATTAACATCTAGACTCCTCCCGTCCGACAGTAAACCCTTGCTAAAAGGGTGCGTCCGTTTGACTGTTCGGATGTATGAATACGCAGCTTCGTCCGGTCGAAATAGAAATGGCGTATGCCCGATGCCTGCATGGTGTAGTCAGAATTTCACGTTATCTATACGTCAAAGAACCATTTGAATAACTCTTTGAGGGGGAAATACGATCTACGCACAAGTTAAAATCTCTAAACAACAACTTCAAATAAGTCGCATGGCTGATTTTAACAATTTTGCGCCTTTGCAAAGACAATTGAAGATGAAAAAAAAAAAAACTTTAAATAACGTAACCGATCAATAAGACAATATCTAAAGAATAAATGAAACGGCCAAAATAAGTTGAATCGTTATATAAATTATTGCCAACATTTTTTTATCCATTTTTGCTTTAATGACAATTATACCAGATATAAAAAAAAAAAACTTGACACAGCAAATGTTGTCACCTAGACGAGACTGCCGTCGTTATACGCTTCAATATATGAGTTATTGCCACTCAATGAAGATTTTTTTCTGTTCTACTCCCCTCCTCCTAGTTTGGTTGTATAGGATACAATATAACCCCTGATGTGAACTACGTTATTCAATGTTAAAAATAAATTAAATGCAAATTGTGCATCCGTAACTCGTTTCTGGATTGACCTTCATCGAAACGCTCAAACGTAAACATTTGAAAGCCAGGGATGCGTTGATATTCTGCACTATCGACACAGTGCTGGTAAAGAAAGGCAACAGTAGTATACCGCTGTTCAATAGTCATCAATCGATTAAGCGAAAACAAATCCGTGTTACAAACTAAAACCGAGGGAAACGCGTCAACTATAAGAGGAAAACAACGGAACAACAGAAACACTGAACTGCAACAAAAACAAACGCCAACATACATAGGAACGGACTTTTTGATAACAACTGCCATATTCCTGACTTGGTACAGGACATTTAAAAAAAATTGTGGGTTGAACTTGGTTTTATGGCTAGCCAAACCTCCCGCTTATATGGCAATGTTAAAAATACCGCTACAATGACAACACTACGTGACAGGAAAACAGTACAAATAAACACTCAGGACAGAGAAATACATTTAAATAAATAATATAATAGTACATTACATCATGTAAACCGCAGAATAGCAACGGACACCTCCCATGACTTTACGACAGTACACCAGGACACCAGGAAAAAGTATATACTGCGCGTCACATGAATGGATCCACGCCACTAAAAGTGACGTATTTTTGTGACGTTTATATTATCAAAGGTAAATTTCTAAAAATAAAATAGATTTGTTTTATCTATAGACACGTACAAGAATATAGATTTCGGATTGAGTTTGTAATGGTGTTATTTTATGTATTTTCTAACCATGACAAGAATATTAAAATGGACTTGTGTTTTAATGTGAATGAAATAAACGCTTTTTATGTTTCATGCGTTCGGAATGTTCTGATAGATTGACCTTCATTTGTAACGTTCACATCCAAACATTTGATAAAGCCCAGGATGCGTAAATACGCAATATTCGTGCATAAGCGCGTTTCATTTCACGAATATTTCTCAAACAGAGGAACTTCTACTTTTGTACCGTATAGTGATCACCTTCAACAAATTGAAAATTATGTCACAGCAGAATAACTCACAACAAGACACAGATTTTCTTTATTCAAATTTAAAACAGAAAATGAATATTACAAATAAGTTTGATGTGAATGGCTAAATATAATATTCATGTTTTGAGATTTATGATTTGAAAGATAGTATCAAGGTATAAAGTCGTGTACAGAGGTTTGTCTTTATGAAACAGTAAAATTTTTGAATAAATGTTCACACGGAATTAAAACAACAATTCGATTAAAAGGCTGCTTTTCTGGTTTAGGTTTTAGGTTATTAGGATATGAATTAAATAAAAGTGACAAATTAAATACCCTTTCCAATAAGATAGAAAAAGTGTTAAGGTTATCCAATGCATATGAAATACTATTTATATAAAGTATGATTGTTCTCTTAAATGGCGAAAGTTTACTCAAAGGATATACATACTCATAATCATTTTATCTGATTCTAAAAAAAAACTAAAACTGGGACCTGTCATGCATTGTGAACTCACCGACAAAGTTTCGAATTGTCACATATTTCTTTATCTGTATATTAAAATAAGTTACGGGATTCAAAAACATGTGAATTGGTACAAACATTGTATTGATTGATTGATTGTTGGTTGCTTAACGTCCAGTGGCAAATATTTCATGCATATTCAGGACGAGAACAAATTAACAATAAATACAATAGGTAGGTTCTGTAATAGGGGCATCCGGGATTAAGGTCGGAGAAATTTAGACTGCCACGGGAAATGAGGGTATATTGGATAGGGACAGAAATTTAGCCTTGCAACAGGTCACCTACGGACCCCTCAAAGAGTTGTTGCAAGGGTTCTTAACGTGTAAAGAGCGTGGCACTCTCTTTACACGAGGCATCGGATTTAACGTCCCCAATCTGACTGGACTTGGCTGCAAATTTGTACATCCCGCACAGCCAAACGGACGCCCCACTTTAGCAAGGGTTTTACTGCCGGTCGGAGGAAGACCAATGGTGACCATACTTCTATTCCCCAGTCACCCTTGGGGGTTACAAACATTGTAGCCAGGTAAGTTGTGCAACAGAAATTTGTTAGGCGATGAATACAGTTTTTTTTTGCTCGAAAAAAAAAAAAAAAACAGTTTTACTATAGTTTATAATTTCATGCGATGCACCATTGATCACCATTGTAGCTCAGTATTTTTGGAAATGTGAGTTTGATTCTCCTTTTGTAAACCTCCGGGTTTAAAAGTTGTTTTATAGTGAAAATATGATTTTCTTATTGGAAATAACATAATCATAAAAGGTGCTACAGTAATTTTTTAATGCCTGCGTTATTCATCAAATTATTGTAAAAGTCAGTTTGGTCCGTTTGAACCACTGTCCCAAAACCATTCTGCACCATTGCGGAACCGAAGTCCCACCCATATTTTCTCACAAGAACTACAAGGATTTACAATTTTAACATTGATTAAGATAACAATCTATTGCGGTAGTTACATTTTAAACGCATAATTAGATTTTAGAAGTTTGTCCCGCCAAAACTGCGCATACCATTTCTGCCACAACCATACCAATCACATCACAACCACCATCCCTACCAACATCATATCATAAATATAAACATATACAATTCCCGCTTCCAAACCATTCCGTATGTAAACTTATACAACTTTACAAACAGAGGATAGAGGTCATGAGTGGATGAATTTATGATTTATATATTAGTTGTTATTAGAGTGAACTAGATTTCAGTTATTCCAAGTACTCGGAAATCAGTCATAGAAACTTTGCAAGTCTATCCTTATTTTTCACCCCCCCCCCTCTTACCTTGGTTTAAGCCCAAGCCCTGATTTCCCGCTTCCTGCTCCTTATTCCAAGGTTCCCTTATGACTGTCGAAACCCTCTTTGTACATAGTTTAAAACACAAACAGAAGACCTCTTAATAACTCTGACGTCAATACAAAGGATAAAACATACCTTATTAAAATGGACACAGATTTGAAAAAAAGAAAGCACATAGGTTTGTGATGTCATGACGCAATTTAGAATAGGACATCGATCCGAGGAAAAGACACAGATTTAAGGCTGAACATACAGATATACCTAACCATATTCCAAATAAATGGATTCATGTTTGAAGAAATATTTTAAAAACATTTTGAATAACAAAAAGTAAAATGACAAAAATACCGAACTCCAAGGAAAATTCAAAACAAGAAGGCCTTTATCAAATGGCAACATCAAACACATCAAACGAATGGAAAAAAAAACTGTCATATTCCTAACTTGCACAGGCATTTAGGAAAAGGACGAGACGTTCTTTTACATACTGTAAATTCAGAAATTATTACGTGCATTTATTACTGTGATTTTTGAAGACAGGACAAACATGCGAGATTCATTATTGCGATTTCAAGAAAAGCTGCGTACATCTATAAGTATCATAGATCAAAATGCGAGTTCTTATTATTGCGATTACCACCCAGTCGCATTATTCGCAATAATAAAAACGTATCATTAAATTCTGAATTTACAGTAGCCCTAGCCTGGTCCATCAACTATCTTCTCAGACACTGGTGACGTTTTATAAAGTCTGATTAGCAGCTGCAAGCTCTTGTATACCGAATGAGTTGGGGAAATGTATATCCCATATGCAGATGAAGTTGATATATTGCTGCTAAGGTGGGGGAAATTTATAATTTCAAAATTAAAATCGTCTCGTTTGTCATAGATTCTGGTACTGAGATGATCGCTAATGTCAAATTCAAGGTATAAGTTTAAAAATGAGTCGGAAGAAGACGTGTCTGTTGTTTCCTTGATTTCTCGTTATAGAGGATATATGAATGGAACCCAATCAGAAAAGTTTGGATTGTTAATGGAAAGAACATCATAAATATATCTGAATGTGAAATTAAATTATCTGGTTTCTTTGATCATCTTGTTTTGACAAGTGTTTGGACGAACTCCAACTCATATGAAAATAAGAAGAGGTCGGGAAGAAGAGGCGCACAGTTCGTTCCTATAGGAATGCCGACAATTTGTTGAAAAAGAGTACCTCAAAATTCAAGATTTGTTGTCAATAAGAAACTCCGGCATACTGAACACTTTTTCGTCGGTGTAGCATGTTTTTCCTTTTTGTTCACTTTTACCAAATATGCCGTATGGTATCCCAAAGCAATAAATTATAGCGTATGCTACCATTTTTATATTGAAAAGCATTGTGGACTATTTCTTTCGGACGATTTTTCAATTTCAAATGTGGAATTGTGGTAAAAAGGGTTAAACAGGTTTTGGTAGAATTAATTTCAGAGAAAGACAAAGATTTAAAATTATCTTGAAGTTCTTTGGAGTTTTTTAGAATCCACACATAGTTAATACCACTACGAGAGTACACAGTTTCACAGTATTTTTGAAGACCTTCTTTCCCTGAGAACAAAATTTTTGTTAATCTAATGGACAATTCTTTTGTAGAACATTCAGATGAGCCGGCAATATACCGTTATTTGTACGGAATTTTGTGAATCTTAGATATTCAATACAAACAAGTTAAGTCCTCAGAGTTACTGTTCATTGTAATGTTTGTTGAAGACATGAGGGACTAATGATTCACCAAAATCTCATCCTTGTCAATTGATATGTTTTTGTTAGTGGGATAAATTGAGTGCTCATTTATTCCTAATTCTTTCACAAGACACTTCAAGTTGTCATGCTTGCAGTAGCACAAACACGATTATTTAAAGCTTTGTCAGAAGGAACAACAACAACAATACAAGTGAATACAAGTATTAAGATGTATATGCTACAATTTGGTACATTTATATTTTGCACAACGTGACGTTCATGTTTTATTTTCTTCGTTTGTACAGTTACTTTACCATTCGCTCTAAACATGATTAAATCATTGGAAAGTTGGGCTAAATACTTCAAGGTTGTACTATAAGGAATTCACTTGACAAAATAGCACTTATTTTATTTTGCAATATGTGGGTTACATGTAGCTGTCAAGCTTGGGCTAGCGTACCTTGCTGGGGGCATGCTAACCTTTCTGCTCAATGATTTATAGATTGTTGTATGCTTAACATACAGTAATAAAGATTTCATGAATGTTCAGGACGGAAACAAATTAACAATAAATACAATAGTTAGGTCATGTAATAGGGGTCCAGCGGGAGGACCAACGGTGATGACGGACGGGAAATTTAGATTGCCACTTAAAACAGGGGTAATATTGGATAGGGACAAAAATATAGTCTTAAAGCTTACAATAGGCACCTACGGATCACTCAAATTGTAATTTCACGAGTTCTTAGGCTGCGTAATTATTCATCCCGCCCCACCAATCGGACGCCCCACTTTTGAAAGGGTTTAACTGTTGTTTGGAAGAAAACCAAATTGACCATATTTCTATTCCCCAGTCACCCTTTGGGTCCTCTGCTAAGGAAAGATAAAACCCAAAACGCAATCTTTTACCGTGTGTTGTATTGTTTTAATAATATTTTTTTTACTAGAAAGTTGATGCCTTGTAGCTTGTGACTCACATGCTATACCCTAAAGGTTTTTTTGTACTTCGGTAATAGAAGGCTTGATTTACAATTTGTCAATCGCATTTTGTAATATATGACACAAATGTGCCCAACGTAATTAACAATGATAACAAAAGTACAAATTAATACAACAGATGTCATTTAGTCTGAAAATAACTAGATGAAGTACGATTGAAAATTGCACAACTACTCACCATTTACGCCGACGGATACGGATGCAAACAATATCAACCGCAACGTTACATATATGCATGTAGTACAAGATACAAACTGCGAAACCTGTCAACTGTCCGACTCATTAAAACCTTTCACAATAAATGAAAAACACAATGATGAAAAAGAGTGAGACGATGCCCTTGGAGAATAAAAAAAAAAAAAATCATCAAACTCATTAAGATACCAGGCTTGTCATTTAATACGCCAAAAGCGCGTTTCGTCTAAATCAGCATCCGCAATGGCGATCAAATGAAACAGTTGGAAGTTCGAACTAGATATGGCAGTAAAGTGCATTGAAAACAAAGGATGTCATGCCTAATAAAACACCATGACCAGAAAGAAAAGCACCGCAAGATAAACAAGGACCACAAAATAGTACGAATATAATTTTAAATTAAGCAACAGGAACTGCACCAATACACACAGGTATTCCATAAGGACAAACGTCTCCTATTCCTCTAGTGTCATCAGTTGTGTTACTCAAAACAAGTATACAGTTCATGATAAATGAAATTCAATGATGCAATAACTGGGGAAATTAGGAAGAGATTTGCTACTTCAAGAGGAACTTAACCGTGGTAGTCACTGACATTACATTACATTACATTAGAGTCATCTACATTGTGATAAAAACTTCAACTTTTCCAATCCATGCATTTCATCCTGTTCAAAAGCGTCCGTTTAAGATAAGCAGCAACCCTCTATCATTGATAAGAAACACCAGTCATGTAATATGATATCAACTGGGATACTCTATATAACAAACGGCGTAAAACGAATAATCACTGGACTATAAGCTCCTGTCTTGTGACAGGTACATTGAAAATGTGTGGGAAAACCATGTTTATTAGCGCTCCACCATCCCACAGTGTTATCTTTAAATAGCACAACATTAGAACAAACTTTTAAATCAGTTAAAAATTGTAACTTAACAAATCGTCAATGAGCATCAAGCGTCTACTATAATGATAATGGTAACGTAGTTCAAAATTAAAGAATTCGACCAATCTACTTTAAATTTGTACATGTCATATTTGGCTTCTCAAGACAGTATACAGTACAATAATTTAATTTAATTTATAAAACCACACAACATTAATTGAAACCCAAGAAAGAAATTTGGAAGGGTGAAGATTGAAATAGAGCTTCGTAATGAAAAATACGATACTGTAAATTCAGAAATTATTGCTTTTATAAAAGCGAATAAAGCGACAGTGTAAGAATCGAAATAAAAAAATATATAAAAACTTTTAAACAATGATATATATATAGTATTATATTTAATCTGGTATTAATAGTAGAGTCCTATGTCGAGTTATATATTCAAAAGATAAATCTGCAAAATAAAAAGAAATATGTCTTACCATTTACGAATATCGAACACAGGAAAAGAAGAAGATAAATTCTCTTAAACCCTAACGGGAGGGATTGTGCCTGATATTCATATGATGAAGACATAATCTTTCAATCAGTTTAATTGAGGTCTGGAGCTGGCATGTCAGTTAACTGCTAGTAGTCTGTTGTTATTTATGTATTATTGTCATTTTGTTTATTTTCTTTTGTTACATCTTCTGACATCGGACTCGGACTTTTCTTGAACTGACTTTTAATGTGCGTATTGTTATGCGTTTACTTTTCTACATTGGCTAGAGGTATAGGGGAGGTTGAGATCTCATAAACATGTTTAACCCGCCGCATTTTGCGCCTGTCCCAAGTCAGGAGCCTCTGGCCTTTGTTAGTCTTGTATTATTTTTACTTTTAGTTTCTTGTGTATAATTTGAGTTTAGTATGACGTCCATTATCACTGAACTAGTATATATATTTGTTTAGGGGCCAGCTTAAGGACGCCTCCGGGTGCGGGAATTTCTCGCTGTATTGAAGACCTATTGGTGACCTTCTGTTGTTGTCTGTTCTGTGGTCGGGTTGTTGTCTCTTTGACACATTCCCATTTCCATTCTCAATTTTATCTTCGTTATTCTATGGCTAAATGACTGCAGATATATTAACTAGCTATATATATAGTCTGCGTCTTGTAAATACAATAATGAAAGTCAACCTCTATCATTGATAAGAAACACCAGTCATGCAATATGATATCAACTGGGATACTCTATATAACAAACGGCGTAAAACGAATAATCACTGAACTATAAGCTCCTGTCTTGTGACGGGTACATTGAAAATGTGTGGGAAAACCATGTTTATTAGCGCTCCACCATCCCACAGTGTTATCTTTAAATAGCACAACATTAGAACAAACTTTTAAATCAGTTAAAAATTGTAACTTAACAAATCGTCAATGAGCATCAAGCGTCTACTATAATGATAATGGTAACGTAGTTCAAAATTAAAGAATTCGACCAATCTACTTTAAATTTGTACATGTCATATTTGGCTTCTCAAGACAGTATACAGTACAATAATTTAATTTAATTTATAAAACCACACAACATTAATTGCAAAACCCAAGAAAGAAATTTGGAAGGGTGAAGATTGAAATAGAGCTTCGTAATGAAAAAATACGATACTGTAAATTCAGAAATTATTGCTTTTATAAAAGCGAATAAAGCGACGGTGTAAGAATCGAAATAAAGAAAATATATAAAACTTTAAAAAATGATATATATATATAGTATTATATTTAATCTGGTATTTAATAGTAGAGTCCTATGTCGAGTTATATATTCAAAAAGATAAATCTGCAAAATAAAAAAAGAAATATGTCTTACCATTTACGAATATCGAACACAGGGAAAAGAAGAAGATAAATTCCTTCGTCATTCTATGGCTAAATGACTGCAGATATATTAACTAGCTATATATATAGTCTGCTTCTTGTAAATACAATAATGAAAGTCAATTATTTTAAAAACATTGCATTCTCTTACACAAATGCGTATGCCAATCATTGTAGGCATTACCTGTTGATAGGAATGTAATTTCTCGTTTTAGATTTTTGAGGAAAATGTAAACATCATCATTAAATCTAATATTAATAATAAAAAAACATAGAGTTAGATCGACTGAATTCCTTGATGATTAGGGAAAAACACATTCTGAAAAAAATGTTAAAAGATTATGATGACTTATTGTATTCAATTAGGTATTTCCACTTTTCCGTGGAAAGACCTATTGATTTTGTTCTGATTATTATTATTATTATTTATTTTCTTCTTCCGCGAAACACTTTTCTTGCGGTATACAATGGTTTCACAAGATGTCGCTTATATGTATTGAAACAGTTTTTGCGCTTTTGAAACTCACCCTTTTTAGCCTAAGACTTTTTATTGTAAGAGTTATCTCCGCTATCACTGTTTTTTCTTGTCAGTGTATCTCCTCCGTACCCCAAAAAGATTGTTTTTCTTATTTGTTCGTTACATCCTCAGAAATTTTTGGCTGATTTGGATCGAAGCGATCCAGTGAAATCTTCTAGGAGTTATCTACCTTTACCAATTAAATTTGTCGTTATGTTTTTGTAACTCATAAACCGTAAGCCGTACAAATCTAGAGTCCTTTTATTTGAGGTCCTTGGGTCCTAACTTAAAAAATGAGGTCAAGCTCAAAGGTCAAGGTCATGTTCTAAATGTTGACATTCACTTCATATCGCTTCTACTCAGAAAGAGTTATAGATATCGACAAGTAAAATTAAACCAAAATGTAAGACGCAAAATGATATAATTGAAAAGTTTTTGTCGAAATGGTACGCGTCATTTTCTTGGGAGTTCAATGCAACTGAAATGGTAAAATGAACAAATAAACTAATTATAGCTTCAAACTTTGCAGCTATCATGATGTATACATGCATCTTATCTTAATCAATCAACCAAGGTCCCCCCGTTTTTCCAACTGATTTTTTTTAAGAGTCCCATTTCTATGAAATGAAAATTGCTTTCAGTCCGTACATTTTACTGTAAAAATGCAATCCTTCTTATGTACAAACTTCTGAAATAGAAATCCATCCCTGCAAAAATCTGCTACAATTCATGTATTTTCGAAAATTAATCGATAAACGTTTTGTTAAAGTACTATAACAACAGCATCAGTTTACCTGTAAAATTAATCAAGAAAATGTATTCCCGTTAGCACTATAAATACACGTGCGGTCCGCTTGACGACCTGACCTTGATTGAGAAATGAAAATCAATGACATAGAAATCGCTCTTAATTTCGTAAATATTAGTGAAATCCTACAATCAAAAATCTAAACAAGCTTTAAAATACAAATCTGTGCTTCAGTAAATATGTGTACGAAAAATGCCTGCATGATCAGACATCAATTACCTGTAAAAATAAAATCAATCGTTATCGTGTTACGCTTATCAATTGATATGTGGTCTGTTCACCGGTTTCCCTGAAAAGGAATTAATATCCAGACATATATATACGAACTTCGCGTGACTTTACAAACGCTTCCGCGCGCGCGGACCTAAATTTAGAATAAAAACATTCCTCATCCAAATATAGAAAGTGAAACTTCCTAGACAAAAAGTTTCTCAGTTTTCCTACAAATTCAAAAATAATGCACACACAACAAATAAAAAAAAAATGAAGTCCGAGTTTCCTCAGAAAATAGAGAAAATTTATAAAAGTAAATGTAAGGATTATTTTTATTAAGGCATCCGGGGCGTCCGTTTGGCTGTGCCGGATATATAACTACACAGCCACATTCGGTCAGAATTTGGAGGTTAAATCAGATTTCTCGCGTAGAGAGTGCCATGTAAAATTTTGATCAATGAATTAGTCAATAAATTAGTCAATGAATTAGTCAATCAATTAGTCAATCAATCAATCAACCAACCAACAAACCAACCAATCAATCAATCCATCAATTAATCAAATTTCGTAGGGGAAAGATCATTTACAATTGTCTTTTACATTTTTATAAATTTTTGTTATTATAGTGTGAATCCAGCACTTTTCTAAATGTTTTGTTTATTGATTGTAAAGTGTCTGATAGTGCATTAAAAAACAATATAGCACTTCAGTATTCAGTAGGGTTTTAGAAGGTCAATTAAGTTTACCCCACGGAACAAAGTTCCGTAGGGTATAATGTTTTTGACCCGTCGTTCAGTCCGTCAGTCCTGTTCTTGTCACCTCAACTCCTCTGAAACCACACAACAGAATTGCCTTTGTAGATAATAAGGACATACTATGTAGATGTGCATATCGACAGGAAATAATGTTGCTATTTTTGTCTAGGAGTTATGCCCCTTTGAACTTAAAATTTTTGTCTGAAATATACTAACGCAACAGTTTGTCATCGCAACTCCTCTAAAACCACACAACAGAATTTCCTGAAACTTTGTAGATAATAAGGACATACTATGTAGATGTTCATATCGACAGGAAATTATGATTCTATTTATTTCTATGAGTTATTCCCCTTTGAACTTAGAACTTTGTCCTAAATATACTACTGCAACAGTTTGTCATCGCAACTCCTCTGAAACCACACAACAGAATTTCCTGAAACTTTGTAGATAATAAGGACATACTATGTAGATGTTCATATCGACAGGAAATTATGATTCTATTTTTTATCTAGGAGTTATTTTCCTTTGACTCAGAATTTTGGCCTAAATATACAACTGCAACAGTTTGTCATCGCAACTCCTCGGAAACCACACAACAGAATTT